>JAUNZM010002855.1:0-17179 GCA_033459285.1 Clamator glandarius
AATACTAAAATGTTCTGATACTGCAATCATTGAAGATGGAATGATTTTCATCTTTGTCAGGAAAACGCTAAAGCTACTGTAGGAATCAGTGGTAGTACAGTTTTACAGGAGTGATACTGTTGAGATAAACTGTCCTGTTCTCATACTGAAAAGATAAGAGTTCAAGGTCCCCTGAAAAGCAAAATACACAAGGGAAAGAAAGAGTAGGAAAACTGCAAAGTGGAGCCAGACTTAAACTACTTACCCTGGAACATAGCCCATGCTGCAAAGCCTGGCAAAGAAAGTAAACAGAACGGAGCAGTGAAGCACAATAGGGTCTAGTCCAAACTTCTCCATAATACTGTCATTAAAGCAATGAGATTTTGATATTATCTTATCTAATAAATGATTGTGTATTCTGATTAGATTTTCAAAATGTAGATGATAAATTATTACTCCTACTGCATGATCCTGAAAGAACAGCGGCTCAGGAAAAAGATTTGGGCCAAAAATGAAGGCCATTTTTTTTGACTGTGGCTGCTATTAGTTCTAAATTTACAGTTCAATTAAAGCCACAGACACAAGGAATTGACATCATCATCATCATCATCATCACTACTACTACTACTACTACTACTACTACTACTACTACTACTACTACTACTACTACTCCTACTACTAGTGTATGAAACTTAACACCTGCAGAATTAGGATGACAGTGGGTGTAAAATGGAAAAACAGTTATGTTTAATTCTGGCCAGGGGAGAGTTGTCTAAAGTACTACTAGGGAATGTTATTAACATTTGTACAAAGGCTAGCAAAAAAGATTACAGAGAGTAGAGGCTGAAGTGCAAAGTTCATTTATCTGTCTTGCCAAAACCATAGGTCAGCCAGTAAAGTCGTCCCAGCTTACAATTTTCCAGCAGACATTTACAGAGTTGGAAAAGAGTGTGTATGGTAGAAAAAAAGGTCCTTCAGGTACTGAGTAATAAAATCAACCTGTGCTGGATCTCTGCCCTGATATGAAATAATGCTACTTGACCACTGTTGCCTTACTTAGAGCAGAATAGAAGTAATTTCACAATTTTGTCATGAGTCTTCAACTAGATCTGTGTGCAGTATCAATTCAACATCAATAATAATAACAAGCACCTTATCTATCTGCTTACAGAAAACTGAAGTCCTCTTTCTTGTGAAAAAAAAAATCCACACTCAGTCTCAACCAGATTTGGCCTTTGTGTGGCCCAGTGCCCTCATGAGCAATCCCCTGTTTTTTCAGCCTCTTGCCTAATCATAAACTTGAGGAGGGATCCATGGCTGAGGCTTCTTTGCAGATGTATGGACCCCAAAGACCACTGGCAGCTTGGTCTCCAAGCTGGCCCGGAGCACAGGAAGCCTAAAGTGCATCGTGCTGAGCCTTGGTACTGCGTGAATCAATGACAAGTTGTAAAAAGTCTACAAGAATGAGGAAGCATGCCAGACTTGCATACCTCACGTGCAGATAAAGTAAGTTCCAACTTCTTTCCATTATTAACCTACATCCAACCCTATCTTTAATATTACATCAAAAACCCATACCCAAGAAGCAAATAAAGTGTGAGACACTGTGAGTCCCAGCACTCATCTTCACTGTAGGAGATAAGAAGAATCCAAACACTAGGGAAATATAACAAACCTTAACACTATCCACAACCCTACAGATACTGGAATACCAGCAGCACTCACCTAACTCTTAAACCAACACAGACAGGATCTCAGAGGACCAAGTAGTAGAACTACCACCTCAGGTCTTGGTCCTGATCTCAATCCTCATTCAAACTATAAACTTGAGTCTAATCCTTCTTGTTCCTTTCTCATTCCAGTTTTGTCCTAGGCTTGTACAACAAAGTAATTTGAATAGTAAGTCTATCTCTTCAGTATTTTCCATTCATAACAATAGATCAAGGAGAAATTATTCATTAATCTTATGCCATAAATCAATTTCAATTCAATTTCAACAGACAGTCCCAGTACTTGAGAAAGTTCTTGCCTTGGTTAAACTAATATCAATAAATCAATGTATTTCACATGCTGAATTTTGAAGAGTAAAAGTGAAACCAAACTTTTATCGCCTGAGATTTTAAAAGTGTAAACTAAGTCAGTAGCGTACATAAAGTAATCCATTTCAAAATTTTAAGATATTCTGCAAATAACATTTGTTCTTCTGAATCCTCTGTTGGTTTTGGAAACTTCAAGGAGGAATTCTTTTGAGGAATATCAGATCTAGCAAAAAAAAGCTGACAATATTTTCTCTCAAAATGTGAACATAAGTAAGTTAACAACCATACTGAAGCAACCTGTAAACTGGAAAGATATTGGAGAGGAGGTGTTGAACAATTAACAGGATTGCCCGCAATGAGAATTTATGATTTAAAAATTTACACTAGTTCAGCTTGAAGGAATTTTAAACATGTAGAGTACTCATGAAGACACAGCGACTGTCAATATCGCTTAAGAGATAGCCCATATTTTATGCATATCTGTCCAAAATTTCCTTGCTCATAATGTTTTTAAAGTATACATGTATGAAATGGGAAGAAAGAGTCTTGGGAAATACCTGTACAGAAAATCAGGCAAGATTTGTATGGTTCATACTAATTTCACATGTCCTTATGGATGTGTAATTTAATAGATGATACCGAAGAATGTAATATAGATTATGTTAATAGATTACACTAACAGAATGAGTGCTTGAGAACCCTGTGGAATAGGACAGAAAATAACAGATTATATAAAAATTTTTTTTCTATAGCAAACAGGGAGGTTTAGGCTGGACATTAGGAAAAAATTTTTCACAGAAAGGATCTTTGGGCACTGGCACAGGCTGCCCAGGGAGGTGGTTGAGTCACCTTCCCTGGAGGTGTTCAAGGCATGAGTGGACGAGGTGCTGAGGGGCATGGTTTAGTGTTTGATAGGAATGGTTGGACTTGATGATCTGGTGGGTCTTTTGCAACCTGGTTATTCTATGATTCTATGTTTCTATGAAACACAGAATTGCTCAATTAGTGAATTAAAAAAGAATTTAAAGGAACTTGCCTTTTATAATAGTTTCCATTATAATAATGACAAAATCTGAAACACCAACAAGTATGTTTGGACTCAGCCATGCCACCTGTTTTGTTGAAGAACTATCCGGTAGCACTTTGATGTCCTCTCAAGAATGAAATTTTTGGCTTAATCAAAATATATATATTTTTTTTAAAAGGGGGAGTATGTGATCATTCAAAACCAAATGCATACCTGCATGCAGGTGTCAGCCTTGCAGCCTCAACACCAAAAGCCACAGAGACATTTCAGTAGCAGGGATGTGCTCCAGATTGGGCAGCAGCTCGCTGCTGCTCTGGGAGCTGTGGAGAAACCACTCTGTTTTGTTCAGTGAGAGGTGCTGAAGTGGTAGCCCACCCTGCTAAAGAGGTTGCCAGGGTTACCGCAAGGATCCCAAGTGTGGAGATTCAGGTCTACAACAGAGAAGCTTTGCTTCACTAAACAAAACAAAACAAAACAAAACAAAACAAAACAAAACAAAACAAAACAAAACAATATAGAGAGATTATTAAATACTAGAGGACTTCTGCAGAAACAAATAAAACTTAATAAAAACATTAACAAATACATACAGGCTAAGTGCCAAAGCTGACTAGTCTATTGCTAAATGCTGAACTACCTTCTGATTTAAAAACAAGTGCTTATAAATACAGGGGGAATTTTTGGCACATCACAATTACACTAATATTCCTGTTACACACCTTACCTCTCTCATGGTATTCTCACAATTACTCCAGCTGTACTTTTAGAGACAGATATGTCTTGTTCTCAGTGCAGGACAAGATGAAGCCACAGCTTCAGCCACTTATGCTAGTTGAGTACAACTCCTTTTGCATTTGACCATAACTGGGCTTATGCTGAAGTTTCTTAACTGGGCTACAGGTTAATTCAATGTTTGAGTCTAAGATACCATTTGAATCAGGAAAACTGCTGTGCAATGTCTCTTTCTGGCACATCTGGGCCATGTAAGACAGGGTGACCAGGGCCAAACATGAGAGCATAAGCATGAAGCCACGCTGCTGTTTGCCAAAGGCACATGAGCAGCCCTGTACAAGCCCAGCAAAAGCATGATTAATTTTAGTATGCACACATGTATCTGAGTTCAGAATTTAGCCCCAATATAAATACAGCCTTAATACATGACTTTAGAAATTATCAGTGGTTGCACTGAAATGCATAAGCATTTTGAAAGCCTCCTAAAATTTTAAGGAAGTTCCATCAATCAGAGTCTTAAAACTGCTTGTGGTTTTCATCATTTTGGGTTTTTTTTCCATACTTTTCTGCTTTTATAGTCTGTAGTTGAAGAAATCCTGTTGATCTTGCCTTTTTTATTTAGTTTTGACTGGGAAGCATATGCACTCTTATAAAAACTTACGTGATCACCATGAGGTCAGGAAGAGGAGACTTATGTAATAAAAGAGTTTGAGAGAAAACATCTTAAAAGTAACATCCCATCATTTATATAGTTATTTGCCATACAATATTATACTGAGAAAATGCTTTGAACAAAAATATTTGCACTTTTTTTTGAGGAATTGCTTTTTATATCTTAAGTTCAAACTTCTCCAGCCTAATAATTCCTGCAAAATATTGTTCTCCACCACAGTCCATTTCATGGGCTGCAAAACTTAGGTTGGAAACTTCTGCATTAATATTCTTAAGCATTGTAGTTATTCAGTATATCATAGAAATTTTTTCTATTCTAACCCATTTCTTTTTGAAGCTACTAGTTTTGAATATTACTATGAGATGAGTCTTGTTCAGGAAAAGGAAAGGGTATTTGGATGTATTTAATCTAAAAACACCTAGTAGAGCATTAAAATTAATAAGGCAAATAAAAGGATTAAAAAGAATAATTATTAACTCTAAAAGGGCAGTTTACCTACTGAAAAACTAATTTACTGAACTTAGCTGTTTAGGCATGTGTATTTATTTATTGTGGAGGGTTTCAAGCAGTATAATTAAACTAGGCAATGTGGATTTAACATCTTCAAGTTCAGCCCACATTTTGAAGAGTCTCATGAAGAAGAAAGAATGTTCAGTATTGCTAATTCTGCTTCTGCCAATTTATACTGGTGAACCTGCAGTGATTTTAGGAGATGAGGGAAGGCAGGAGATGAGATGACTGGCAGGAGGCCCAGGATATTTCTATTTGAAGGGGCCAAATCCTGTCTAACAAGTAATGTATCTATCATCCTCCGTAGTGATTGGTTTGAATACAAGGATTCTTTCATCTGGAATGATAAGGCCTCTTTCCCTTGGGCACTTAACAGGGGGGTTGGCTTTTACTGGTTAATTAGGCACCTAAGTGTCCATTTCTGTATTTCTTAATGCTTGACTTTCTCATAGGAGGAATCGTAAATGTCCTAGGCTTCTGGAGGTTTTCCTCATATCAGTAAACTTTGAATTTCTGGGTCTGCCTTTCTCTTCCTTTGGACACACTCTTCAAGCCCTTGTGTACAATGGGGACTACAGGAGCTGAGTCCTACTGTGTCCTAGGGAATGTGTGACGTCTCCACAGCCTCTGCATGGCAGTAATCAGGGGGACCAAATAAGAGAGAAAAGGTAGAGAATCTGTGTTGATAGAGTCACTTAATTTTTTTTTTTAAACACTGTATTCAAACTCCACATGAAACACAAGACACTAGTTTTGGTTCCACCTCATTCCTACCCAGTCTTGATCCTGGATACCAATTGTGAGATGTACAGGAGGGGAGCAGAGAATCCCATGGACAATATGAGCAGAGGAAAGCATACTATAAGGGTGCATTCTTTTGTCCTTGCTCATGGCAGGGGTCTTGGAACTAGATGGTCTTTAAGGTCTCTTCCAACTCAAACCACTCTATGATTCTCCTTTGCTTTTTCAATATCTCCAACTGAAAAAGACTCAGACAGGAAGAAAGCAGACAGGAGATAAAACACTGCATTTGCTGCATCAAAATCCCTCAGCAGCAGACTTTTTAGGTCACAGTCAGGTTTGGCATTTCATTGAGTTATAAAGCTGAAGCAGCAGCTAATGAAGATGAGAAAAATCTCTCAGCAAATGCAGAAAAAAAAAAAAGTAGCCAGATAAATTGTTGTTTGCATAAATGGCGTTAAAGTCCATCACCAAAATATTCATTATATAGATGGATTTATCCAGAATTTCTCTTTCTATCTACCACAAGTTTTCTGCAACTTTGAATTGCTGGACTGGATAACTGAATTTAAAATAATTATACTAAGTGTTCAGCAGTTACAAATGGATATAATAATGGTCAAAATTTCAGTAACACAATTATGGCATGATTCTGGGGATCTCACAAAATTAAAAGGGATTAAATGTGTCTTTTAAGTTTTATGGTATGACGTGAATATATAAATCAAAAAGGCAGCCTGAAATTCAGCTGCCTAAAAAGTATGTATTTAAAATTCACATAAAGCTTTTCATCTAAATGAAGAACATGAAAAAAAAGTTGTCATGTTAAAAATTTGAGAGTACATTGAGGCTGACTTTTTGGATTTTGTGTTTTTAAGAGAAGTTTAAAAGCATCTAAAAGGATTTTTCAACCTTATCTAAACTAAATGCGAGGACAAAGAAAGGACTGTCCAGAGTACAAACAATGACCTATGAGATTAAAAAGAAGTCTCTTTGTTGCAATTCTATCATCACTTGTAAGTGACAAAGTGGCAAAAGACAGGTTTGTGGCAGCAGCAATATATTTTCTTGAGGGCAGGAATATCATCAACAAGGTTTCTACATATGTGTAGCACTGCTTGAATATGAAAGCAATCTTCTGAAGCTCTGTGGCTTAATTCTATTGTTTTCATCAAGAACGAATATTCTGGATCACAATCTTCAGTGACTGATAGTAATGGACACACTGTGAAAAATGAATGAGCAAGTTCTTCAGATGAGTGCTGGACAAGGCACCAACAACAGCAATGTTTGCATTTATCTAAGAAGAGATTAAATGCTAACAGGGTTTCAGTACGTTTATCTGCCTGGCTTCTGTGTATGGTACCTGTTAGATTAAAATTGGAAAAGAAATATGCAACAGGAATAAAATGAAAAGAAAGTAGAAAAAGGCATGCTGCATGTAGGAAGCAACTATAATTTTCCACATTCTAAAATATATTTATTCTAGAAAAATGACTAGAGATGCAGAAATACAAGCAGTGGTACAACTGCTCAGTCAAAGGTAATGTGCAATAGTAGAAATTATTGCATGATCTACCTCTAATCTACTAACACTTCCAAGAAAATCTAATTACATATCTAATATTTATCCTTAATAGCTTCTGAAAAATACCTCAAATACATGAAAGCTAGTTCTTTTCCTGCAGCAGGACCATATCCTCCAGCATTTGATGGTAACATAAATTAAAAGCGTCTTTAATTATTCAGTTCCACCCAGCCTGACTGGCACATTCATTACCTTCCCAAGCAGAGCACCCTCTGACTTGGAGCAAAGGCTCAGTTTATGAGAGCACACTCTGTAGGAAAGCTGAAGCAATTCTCTTTTCATTGGCAAGTATAGTTGCTGATTTCTCTCTCCATGAAAAATCACTGACTTTGTCCCAGTTATGGACTTGAATAAATTATTTCAAGGCAGAATATTTACATTTTATACTATTCCTTCTGAAATTAAAGGAAAAAGAAATCTTCAGTAGGAACAAGATGGGACACTGAAAGCATTCTACTTCAAGTGAAACTTTAAGATTCTTATCCTGATTCTGTCAAGAATGTAATCATATCATCTAGGTACAGGCTTTACTTTACACAAGAAAATAGTCTCATTTCAGACATGGCAAAATTAAAAGTGGGGGGAGGTAAACATGGGCAAAATTAAGTCTATTCAGTTCCTCGTACATTTAAACTGAGGAATTTACTCCCAAAACTTCAAAACTATTTAGGCACAATCATCTCTCTAAGAACCTGGGCATTAGTCAGGAATGGTTGAACTGGGCTTCTCTAATGAACAGAAATGAAACAAAATAATATTTTAATGAATTCATGTGACTAATATGATCAGAAAATCTTATTAGAAAAATATTATGATTGTATATTCAAACATATGGGGTCTTAATTTTGACAGTTTGTATTTTTTGCATTAAAAAATTATCTTTATATGAATTTTAAACTAGATTGTCTAGTTAGTGCAAAAATGAAGTCATTAAAATTACATTAGGAAAATAGGTTTTGGAAGTATTAATTATTTGTTTATTTACAAATTGAAACTTTCCAAGTCTAATTATACAGGAAGGTTCATTAGCTCTCTGCTGCAGAAGTAACACAGTTTTGCTGGAGAAACATGTTACTAGTTTGTTACATAGTTTATTAAGATGATGCCTTAGGGCCAAAGCGCTGCCTATTCACAAAATTCAATGGATGTTAGCAGTGCTTAGTCAAGGATAGGCTCTGTCCATAGCTTTTTCTATCCCTGTTTTTCTGGGGCAACAAATTTTTACAGTCAACGCTAGAGATGATATCCAAGATGATAAATAGTACATGGGTATGCATTTGCTGTTACCCCTTCAGTTAATGGAGAATTTCCTATGCTGTAATGAACCCACAGTTCTGTAAACCGCAGTCTACAAGGTGATGGCATCACCCATGACGGGACTTTGTTGGTTACACTAAGAAATATTTTTGCCTAACTTCCATAAAAAATGGAAAACTACAGCAATCTGTCTTTACCTCCCACTTTAATAAGCTGTGAATAATAAATGGCTGAATACAACTATCACAAGTGAGGTTGCTATTCAAATCAAATATAATTGCAAGCATTGACTACACAAAGGGTCATAAGGACAAAGGGGAGTTGATAAGAGTTGGTAAACACTGATTAAAGGCCTAACTGACTGCCTAACTTGGAAAAGTGTTGTTTATACTTCAAGTATGAAAAGGGAATGGATACATTTCTACCTAATTCCTTTCAGTGACAGCAATTCTTAATGCTGTTTGCTGTAACAATACATTTTAGAAAACATTTAAATATAAATTTTATGTATTATTCTTGTAAATATAAAACTGATATGAAACCAGTATTGTGAATATCTTAGTGACTGCTATAGTTGATTCTAAGGTGCAGAATATTTCTTGAATCGAATTCACTGTTGAATAAGGTTACCTTACAGTCATGAGGATAATCTTTGTTTTAAGAGGAAAAAAGTAAAATCATGCAGTATTATAGTAGAAGATAATGTAACAAGTGTTTTCCAGTGAATTCCAGTTCAATATAACCAGCCTCATATCCTCCACTTTGATTTCTTAAATTTCCTCAAAACTGATTCCTTCCATGAAAAAAAATACAGCTAACACAAGCCCATTACGAGATCGTGGAGGCCAGTCTCGTTAGGGCCTGGGATTCTGGGAAGGAGCTCCAGAAAGATCAGACTATCAACAAGAAAAATAAGTCAATTATTTACCAAGATATTGGCGTTCTGTCTCTTCATTCAACTGCTTCTAGCACTGCAGAAGAACTATAGTACTGAAAATGTACTGTATCAGGAATGGCACACAAGATCTATGAACAATTTGTCCCTCCTGTCATTGCCAGAACAAGCCTCACTGAACATGAGAAATGAAGAAAAAAAACCAAAAAACTTCAGAGGCAGATAATCCATTCAAAATATGCACATTTCAAGAGTTAAATTTTCAGTATTTGCAAAGTTCAAATTGTGTGACACAATTTCTATGAGAATGCACAATGCACACATAGGTGCGTGAGACATTTCTGAATGAATGCATCCAGTTTCTCTTTTAAGGTACAGTTATCTGTACTTGACATTGCTAGACATTGAAATCATGTAGGTACTTTGTTCAATGTAAAAACAATAAATTATTTCAAGAATGAAAATTATTTAAATTCTGACATGTTTAAAGATCATCTAGCAAATTATAACATTGAGATGCTCTATATGAGGAAGATTTCTACAGTATTAGATACAGATGAAATAGATAGTTGTGCAAAGATCTCTGGACCATCAATCCTGCAGTATCCTAAATGAATAATGTAATTTTCCTACATTCAACAATCTACTAGGTGTCTGGTCTCCACAGCCCACACACAAGATTTTCACAAGCTCTCTCTCCTAAAGGCTGCATTTTTCTTCAGATTTTTAGCCTAAATTTATTTATGCATATGTTTACTCATCTACACTCATTTGTTTTGAGTCAACAATGCCCTCGAGTTTAGGCAATTCTTCTCAATCTCACATGCCCACCTTCCTTCCTGAAGGAATTAAAGCAATCACATTCTCTTCAGCTTACTTTTTGCAAGGCTATTCAAATCCTGTTGTGATTTCCAGTTCCTTGATCATCCAGGGAACTTTTCTTTGCAATTGATTTCATTTTTATTGTACATAAGCGAGCAGAATGTTATAATTACTTCAGATGAGATCTCACTAGGGCCTTATAAAATAGCATTCACAGTTCCTTGTCTCTTGGAAACATTTCAGCTGGTATATCCTAAGACTGCTTACTTTTCACAGTCCTGCATCCAACTGGTTTGAGTTATCCTTTGACCAACACAAGCTGCATCCACATTCCTTGAGAAATTCACTACATGTAAAGCGGAACGCGTGGTGACAAATGGTGCAGAGTTACTCGTGCCCACACTGCTCGGGACGTGCAGTCCTTTCTCTAGCGAGCACCAGAGATATCCTAAGTGCACAGCACTAGATCTCTGTCCCCTGTTTGCTTGCCTGTGGCGGTAAAAATTAATCCTGATTCTTTTGTGTCTTTCCGTTTAAGGCACCCAAACTAAGAGGGAAACTGAATTGCATTACGCCAGGATAATGTCAGACCAAGGGCACTGTTTGTATGCATGTAATATATGAGAGGTACTGAGCTTGCCGAAACAGGGGTTGAATGGCTATGCAAGGTAAAGGGAATTAAACATCTTTAAGACGGTCACAGTCCCTGGAGGTGTTTAAGGTGAGGGTGGATGAGGTACTTAGGGGCATGATTTAGGGATTGGTGGGAATGGTTGGACTCAATCATCCGGTGGGTCTCTTCCAACCTGGTGATTCTGTGATTCTGTGAAGCTCTCCCTAGCTGCATATAAGAAGCAGTCCCTGGAGTGAACTACACCTTCTACCTAACAACACACTTGGATTTCCCTTGGGAGGGAATTAATAGTGAGGTCCAAGAGAAACCTTTAGGATCAAATATACATGTAGCGTAGATGATCGGGAGAAGAACCACAAGTGAGCTGGGAATTTCCAACATTTTGCCAGCATATGCATATGTGCTTTCCCCACACCCTCACCCCACCCCCACCACAAAATTTGCAACAGAAGGTGGGTCCTTGCTCTACAGAAAATGTTGATATTGCTCTCCATTGGTACTTTCACATTTTCTTTATATTTGACTTAAATTGAATCATCTCACCATCACTTCTTATGATATATTCTGTGGCTAATTAATCCTTAAAATTTCCACTGTTTCCTTAAATTAAATATAAAATAACACCAACTTGTATTTATTCAATTACTGTTTACTGAAGAAATCAGATTGTTACTGGCCTGTTACAGGTAAACCCCTAAACAAAACAGCACTGGTGAACAATGGAACTGCTCCATTGTGCAATTATTTGAAAAGTCCATGATATAATTTTGCTTTGTTTCAACTAGTTATCTCAAGAACAATTTAGGAGTTACTACAGCTGACAAATATTCTCAATCGGTAGCATGCATGGGGGCAATCTATTTGACAACTAAAAGCATTTAATAATATTGACACAGGTTGTGCCACGCAGTTGTCTTATGAATCTCAGAGTAGTCCCAGGCCCTGTTAATCTGCTGATGTAGACTCAGCCCACACCATTATTAACCTTGTCTAAAGATAAACCAAATACTTCAAACTCATTTGAAATTATTAAAACCACTTAAATACACCTAAACCTATATTCAATGCATTTCTTCAATGTGTGCAATGGTTTGCTGTTTTGTCACATCTTTAGGAGGTAAGATGTTCAGTGAGAGTCTTCTAACATTGTTTGAATATCCTGAAATCTAATTGTGAACACTGCAGCTCATTTTTGCTCTGTGATGAACAAAACCAGTCTCTGCACTCAAACACCTCTAAACTTTGGGCATTTTGCCCAGCTTAGCCACTGGCATGGAGAAAATAATATTTTTGTATAACAAGGCCTTTTCCTGTAACACTACGACCATCAAATTCCTGGAAGATATTTTCTGTGCCTAGAAAAGTGAAACTATAACAAGAACATAAATCTGCAAGTGTGGTCAGAAACTGTGATCATACAGAGTTTGTGCAAATCATATAGAGTTTCAGAGAGGCAAAACCTTATCAACAGTGACACAGCAGCTCCATCCACTATCCCGCAGAGACCTACACATTTGCATTGCCCCTTGCATGCACCACTGACTCCAGTGGGAACACCCATATGTACAAAGCTCAACAGGATCAGGGACTGCCTGATTCAGACTCTTCCTTGACCCTGACTGGCTCCTGTAGGTTCTCAGTAATTAATAAGTGATCACCGTAATGCATTATGCATTCGAAAATCCTTTTCTTATACTGATAGTTCTTCATCCTCACAAGTAACACACATGTGGAATACTTATGATATGCATGAAACACTAGGTTATTGTTTTATAATTGCTTGGGTTGCACGTTAGTGTCTTTGCTTTCTCAACTACTCTCACTAATGCTCAGGAAATGCCCAGGTTGATTTTGTTAGTATTTTATAGTACAGAGAGCAAAGATGGAGGGGATAATGAGAAGTAAAGGGATCATTTATCAGCACAGATAGAAGTAAGATTTTAACAAAAATATATTTGGGTTAAGATTTTAAATGGCACTTGCCTGAATTGCCTGGGAACCAATTTCTATCTGCTCTATCCTCCTGTGGCCAGAAGGCTTATACAATGCATTTTACACTGTGATTTTCCCCATATTATGAGGCGGGAGTTATTTCAGATTCTACTGTGCTTCCAGAGTTTCGAAGCTGAGTCTTAGCCTTTCAATCTGCTTATTAATACTCATGTCATGGCTCCTGTTGAGAAAGAGGTTTAGTGTCACTGTCCTCAATCAGTGTCCTTTCATTCACTTTCATTAAAGAACCATGTTTTCCTGACAAAGGATAACAAATGGACACTACAGGTCCCTAATGTGCTTTTTGACTACAGAGCCTGTACCATTTCTCTGAAGCAATGGCAATTATTTGTCATTTTAATATGACTTGGCAAGGAGATCCAAAAACATATGACCATTATTCATCAATATGTATATCTTGTGCTTGCATTAATATTAGAATATCATTATTATTACCCTGACATTGTATGAGCTAGACAAAATTACATCGTGTAAAAATGTATTAAGCTATGTTCAGCTATATCCATACAGCAAGGCAAAGTAATGTAAAGACCTATAGCATCTCTGTGTTGAATGCAGCAATTCATTCTTATTAGCAGTAAAGCCCCTTTACCTGTGTATTAGTGAAATATATTTCAGTATCACTCCACTGTTAATTGGAAACAGCATAGTTCTGTGTTACTGTTGTTGTAAAACACATTTTCTTTGTTCCTAAGGTCTCATGGGTTTTGATAGTCCTGGCATTCCTGGTACATGATTTAAAAAAATTTAAATTTTTTTTTTAATTTTAGGGAATGGCATAGCCATCTTTGTCCCATTTCTTCTAGGTGTCTGTTGCTACTGTTTGCATTTCTATAAACTGAGCTTGTATGCAATAGTATCCAGTGATAAGTTCATTATAATGTTTTCCTACAGAGGAATAAAAAAAGTTGTGCTTACATCAATGACAGCTGGATTTAGATCAAAAGTTACTGGTTAAATCCAGAGAGATACTCCTTCTGTCTCCTGGTTATGTGGAGAATGGAATGAAAAATGGATGAAGAAAAAAACCTAACAATATTTGATATCTTTCTTCTCATTCCTCCCTGCCTAAAAAATAACATTACTCTATGAAAAACGTGAGGCAGAAAAATCTAGGAATAAAAGCTCTGTAATAAAATTCAGAGACCACAAGTTCTATTCAAGCAGGCTATTAGCCTTCATTACAGAGTTAATTCAGGTTATTTCTCTCAAGAGACTATGATTTGAGGAAGAAAGACCCCTACCATGACATGCTTGAGTAATTACGTTTTCCCAGGTGACATGCAATTCTTGCATGACATTAGAAAAGTTTCAGAGCATGTTATAGATTCTCTTGCACTTAGTGATGCAGCAAATTCAGCCATTTAAGGACACTTTCCAGTGAGTTGTTGGAAAATATAATTCATAACTAAACAGTAACAGCAAAAATCATCAGAGGCAGCGACAAAAGTTTCAAAATGTTCAAAATCAACAAAAATTCATTTTGTATTACAAAGTTTGGAAGCCACATATTATAGTAATTAGTTCAGTAGCTGACAAATTTTATAAACTTAATTTTTCTACTGATGCACTCAGCAGGAATAAGATAAGACAACAGGAGCATAATAATCTACTTAAAAACTTGTATGCGTGAGCTCTTTTTTCAGGTCAGTTAACCCAAAGTGTCTTGGTTTCTCCATTCAGTAGGATTGGACTAATATCCACTAGGGTGTCCTAAGGGCATTTATTCCTCTTATCTTTCACTTAAAAACAAAAGCTACATTATTTTACATCTTTAACATGATTTGTCCATTAATTCCTATTTGCTCCAACTGTAGCACCTTATCAATTTTGTATCAGATATTTTGGTTAAAATTAGGCTAATCTAAAACATTTAAACCCACCATACCAACCATGCACCTCACTGTGCAGTGTGTATTGAGATTAATATCTGCTAGGGCTGCACTTTCATCATTTGAGTGCTTTCTCAGTAGGCAAAAAAGGGACTTGTAAGATGCCGTTGAACTCTTTCATGGAATAACATAACATGAAGCAACAGTTGCATTAGCTTAGGAGCAAGCATGTATGACAGACAAAGGTGCATCAATTATGCAGATGGAGGGATTTTTGCAGAGTATCATTCTGTGCAGTTGAGGCAGAAAGACCAAAGATGTGAAGAGAAAGAATTAATAAATCAACAATATAATCTGAACTTATAGTACCCATAAAAACCCAGCAAGAGTTATGCCAAATCATATCTGCAAGAGGCTTATTCATGTCATTTTGAGAACTATTTGTAAAAAAACCGATGACACCAAGACACCTGACTCCCTCAATAACTTCTCCTAAAAGAAATATCTCATTGACCAAATGCTCAAGTCAAAAGAGAGATAAGGGAGTATCCTTTTCACTGTTGTTAAATTCTTCTTCACTTCACTGCTAAGTAAGCAGTCCAGTCAGAAGGCAATAAGTAAACCTGGCCAGTGTAAGACCAAATGCAGCAGTAGGAGCAGTGAAGATGTCAGTACCATAACAATCACATTAAGCAGTAAAGAGCAGGCAAAATGCAATCTGGACTGCTTTTAAATATAGGCTTTAGTAAAGATGATGGCAGAGGGATGTCACGAGCATATGAAACCTCATATAGCATGAATATACCATCATCTCCCATCCTTCACTAAGCATAGAAACGTTAAGATATTTCAGGTTGGAAATATGGTTCTTCAAAAGTCAAATCCACTTGGTCCCTAAAGGGATTGCACTGCACTAGAACTGTGATGGATTTGACTTAGAGAGAGAGGAAACAGAAAGATGGCAGTGAGCTACCCTATTTCCTCCCAGAACACAGGGGTACCAAGTTCTGCTCTGTAAAATATGAGAATCCAGTGAACAACAAAATAATAGAACAGTTGGAAAGCTTAATCAAAGAGGAAGAGTCCAAGGCTTAGTAATGTGGGGTGGCTCTCTGTGCAGCAATAAGTTCTGGAGATAGTCAGCAATGATTAGATGTTTTATATCTACCCAGAGTGGATTCAGTAGGGTGCACTTTTAATACCACTTTGGGGCTGAGTTTCTGTTTCCCATCTTCTGATGCAAAATCAGTGAGCATGTGGTCAAAGAAGCCACGTCAAGGCTTGTTTATTACTAGGAGTGCTTAACAAGCATGCCTTTTGAGTGTATGTATTATGGTAAGTGGCACAATATTTCTTCAGCCTTCTGAGACTATGAGTGGGAACAAAGGAAAATGGAAAACGCAGCACAGGTAAGTCCATCGCCCTTAAATAAGAACAGCTACAGTACAAAGCACTGGAGGAAATCACACTGGTTAAATATCTTTAATATGTATGTATATTTAGTACTTTACTTGTGAATCTTTAAAATTCAGCTTATCTTTCCAGTTTTCAGTACAAAAAATACACCTGAAATGAGCTGCAAGAAACCACTTTGTGCAAGATGGTTAGTGGAAGACCAGAATAGCCTCTGAAATAGCAAATCATCTGCTGGTGCTATAGAGACAGATGATATACTAAAAATAACCTAAAAAAAAAAATTAAAACCTGCAGCTTTTATTAGTTTCCTGACCTGGTTTACCAGTGGGAACCCCATTACTGGACTTATTGGCACAAGGAAGGGACGTGACAATAAAAATGGCCTGAAGTGAATACTGGTGACAGAGAAGATAGAACTGCTACTGAAAGGAATGTGCCTTAAATACAGCTCAGTAACATAAGTCTCATGTAAGCTTTATGTCTTTCTAGGGTTGTATATTTGTGTAACTGCTTTGAAAACAGCAACATTTTATCCACATGTGTCATTGGAGAGAACCCAGTGGAATACATTGTGCACTTGTTTGGTGGTCATTATTAGTGGCCTGAAAAATCAAACCTTGCATGAAGCTACGAAGGTAGACCATAAACATTTGAAGGATATAAAGGACAACTTCTCAGGATAATCTAGAACAAAGAATACTGGTTTTATGTTCAAAGTGTGGAAAAATATGGAACCAGTATAAAAAAATATCTCAATGCTCTTAATAGTTTGAAACAGATATAGGAAGGCAGTAATGGCTTTGCCCTCATGGAGTTCCTCTAAAATGAGACCAAACTAAGCACTGGACAGTAAGAATGATGGAACAAGACCTTTAATTTCTATTATTTGGGATTCTCTCTTATCACTTGATAAATTCCTCAACAGAGAAAACAGAGATGTAAAAAGAAAAAGGACATGCAGAAGGCACGAAAGTTTATGCTAAAATACAGATTTCATTTAGTAAATTTAAAAGTCCTTTTT
>JAUNZM010002856.1:0-66099 GCA_033459285.1 Clamator glandarius
TAAACCAAGTCCTCTCTCAGGGATGCGTGTTTTGAGTAGCCAGGATGTCTTGTGTGAACAGACAGAAAAGCATGACTGTATGGGTCTTCTGCAGGGTGGAAGAAAGCCTCAGGGTGAGGAGAACAGCTGGGGCTTCTCTTCGAGGAGAACAGCTGGAGCTTCTCTTCCTGGGGCTTGTGTATCCAGAGTCTGTGGATGTTCTGTACAGACTGTGCTTGGAAGGGTGTGTATCTATTCTTCTATCAGAAATAAAAACAACATTCATCTTATTACACATTTGTCCATTCTTCCATGCTTAGCGTAATGCTTCAGTACAGCAGGACCACTTTGGAAACTGATACAGCCCATACATCTATTATAAACACCCAAAAAGTGTATACAAATACACCATTCAATGCAAGTAGCCAACAGGACACAATCTACAGATTATCTGATTGCTTCTCTCCCAGATATTACAAGATTTGTCTTCTTTTGCAGACAGAGTGCATTTTACAAAACAAATGTTAAAAGAAATATAATAGCATGAATTGGTTCTTTACACTTCCTTCAATATGTGATAGAACCAATCACTTCTATAGGCTTAAGTGTCTTCTAAGTAATTTATAGATATTTTATCAATTTTTGGTCATGAGACAGTTTTGCAATAACTCCTTCTTATTGCCAAGAAAGATGGGAAACCAAAATAGCATAACAAGCAAAGTCTTTTTGAGATGAGCAGCCTCCAATAGTTTCAATGCAACTCAGGCAATATTATTTGTAAAGTTGAGAAACACAACAGTTATATTTGAGGATACTTTGACTACCTAGCAAATGATCATTTTTTTAGAAGATATGTTAAAGTTAAGTTTTCAAAACCAAGTTTTCATTGTAACTCAACTATACCTGGCTAGTCAACTTCTCCTTCGGGCAATAGCTCCACGGTATCATCTCATACCATCCTTTATAAAAAGTACTACACCAGGTAGCAACACATCTAAGTATCTTAGGTCACTCTCTAAAAGCAACTAAAAACTTTACTAAAGATGGACAAATACTAGAGATGTATTACAAATAAAGAAAGAATTTTAGCTTGCGGACTTTTCCTTGGTTAAGACAAGTCAGCAATTCATTTTTGACTTAGAATCATAGAATGACCAGGTTGGAAAAGACCTCTTGGTTCATTGAGTCCAAACATTGCTATCTGCCTCTAAACCATGTCCCTGAGCAGTATTCCCTTGACAATATTCCCTGAAGTTCGCAAAACCAATCCAATAAAAAAAGTTCTATCACAATGGCACACTCCTATCATTTTTTGGTCCTAAACGGGTGGCAGCTGCACAGTACACCACACACATTCTGTCCTTTATAAGTGTGCCACCCACCAATTGAACTATTTATCCAGTTCACCGTCATCTGATGGTTAAAGAATGAAGGAAGCGCAGAAGAATTCCTATTTTAGCACACACAGATCTGAGAGACAGAGCAAGCACTGTACAAATGGTATGATCTGCCCTTCAAGGTGGCGGGTCTTTCCCTTCCTTTATTGTTAGTCTGCCAGGGTGGAGTTTGTTTGGGTTTTTTTTTGAAGCATAGAAGTGACACAAGAGCATGCACCACACTAAATTGCATTACAAGTCAATAGGACTTGGTATCTTGAAGAGTGTGCTTTGGGAAAAGCTTCTTTTTCTCTGCTTTTAAGAACTGACGCGTAACTTCCGGAATAAGAATTTCCAGATCTTGGCCTTCCTTAAACCAAGGACTGCATCATACTTCTGAAGGCTTCTCTTGCCTGTTTTATAGAGCACTATCATATCGGCCGTCACTTTCAGCCAAACAGCCAATGAAAGTTAAAAGTACATTAAGCACATACTAATTTTCCAAGATTTATTTGCTTGATTCTCAAGGATGTATGTGTTCCAGTCTTCATGCTTCGCTTCTAGATGTCCGTCTAGGCAGATCTTTAAGGCAAGCATCGTTTTCCTGACAGAAGCCAAGCTGCTATAGTTTTTTGGGGAATTTTGTTTTAGGTTTGGTTGTTTGGTTGATTGGTTTGCTTTTTTTGTTTGCCCGCTTGTTTGTTTTTGTTTTTGGTTTTTTTTTGTTTTTTTTTTTTTCATGAAGAAGAGTTCGTTTTCCCTCTTGTACAGCCTGTAATGGGTAGTAGCGAACCTTGTTGCCTTGTCTAGTACATAGGACACCTTGACTGATTTGTTTGCCTAGTTGCCATCCTATAAAATCTAAGTTCACTGATGCTAAATAATTACTTAATTTCTGTCTATCCTGGCTCTCTAAAAATCTCATAATTAGAGCAGGAAGGTTCATGATGGTTGACGTCACAAAAATTATTTCAACAATAACATTCAAACTACTCTGAGTGCTTCAGGAACCACTCAGGGAAACACACACCAAGATCTTCATGTCAAAGGAATCCATCCATGCCATGGAATTTGATTCCTACAGACTTCTCTATTAACTATTTCTCATCTTCACTAAGGGTTTGTAAAAATAACTTTATTCACTGAACACTTAAGAGTTTCAGTCACTTTTCTGCTATCTGGGCAGTTTCTGATCAATGAAGGTTGCACAAGACAGATAGAGGCAGGTGCAAAAATCTGCGAAGAACAGATGCTTCCTTTACAGAATTTCTAATGTCTACCCTCCACTACATCTCTCAGGTTTGGATGACTGCAGTTAACAACGACAAATCCGTCATGCAAAAGCACACATTTCATTTAGAGGTTTTCTCTTCTACAAGCACATTTATTTCATTGCACAGCCCTGTTTAGTCTTTGCTTTCCAGGCAAAGTTGTGGTGGCTGGCTGTGTGACATGCAGTGTGCTGGGTTGTACCACATAACCTCATGTATGCATTCAGCCTAGTCCTCAGGACGAAAGCTGATCTTTGTAGCAGGCTTGATTCTGCGGAGCGTGAGCAGCTCTCCTGTGTCATTTACAGCATTAAAAATGAGAAACGCGCTGGCTATATACCATGCTTGGTTCTTCATTCATTCTTCACAGTTACAAGCCTCAACACAGACACCAACCTCCACACTGAAAGGAAAGCTTAAGTTAATTATTGAACTACTACAAGTGATGCAGAAGCAGCCCTGAGACACGCTACAAGGGGTTGCTGTACACCCTCCTGTGTGCAGGAAGCCTATTTCAAATACCTCTGTAGCATACCAAATAAACTACTCCGTCTGGGCAGACACATTTCAGAAATAAAATAAAGGTGACTGTCGATAAATAGCATTAATAAAAAGAGGGAAAATTAAGCCAAATAGCAAAATATGCACACCAGTAAGCATACTGTAAGAACAAACAGCAAAAATGAACTGTATGCTATCGACTAGACAGTCGTCGGAAGCATAGTCTGAAGGTAATTCATGACCTGGTGGGATTCTGTGGGGACCAAATATACCTTCAGAGAAGGTGGACAAAAACCAGCAATGCTGGGGTAACATTTGTCCTGTACACAAAATCTGAAGGAGGCATTACTTTAGTTTCTGCCTTCTAGTGGCTCATCTTGCTACACCTCTTGAAACTTCTGAATATATCCTCCCACTGGAGGAGACCGCTAGCACAACCAGAGAGTCTGGGGCCCAAAGTGCCATTTCTGTAAATGAGGAAACAGCCTAGAAGAGGGGTGCCATCATTTTGCCAAGAGTCATTCTCTGTGAGGCAAACAAAGAAGGCCTTGTGGGAGATGTGACACTTGGAGGAAGCCTGGGGCACAGCGATCACAAAATGATTGAATTCTCAGTTCTACAAGAAGTAAGACAGGAGGTCAGCAGACTGGCCACCTTGGACTTCTGGAGAGCGGACTTTGGACTGTTCAGAAGACTGGTTGATAAAGTTCCTGAGGAGACAATCCTTAAGGGGAAAGGAGCCTGAGAGGGCTGGGTGCTCTTCAAGAAGGAAATCCCAGTGGCATAAGAGCAAGCCGTGCTGGAAAATGAGCAAGAAGGGAAGAAAACCATCTTGGCTAAGCAGAGAGATCTGGGTGGGCCTCAGAAAAAAGAGGAAAACCTATGGGCCTGAAAGGAAGGGGCAAGCATCTTAAGAGGACTACAAGAATGAAGTGAGATGATGCAGAAAGGATATCGAAAGGGCTAAAGCCCAACTAGAACTTAGATTGGCCAAATCTGTGGAAGACAATAAAAAATATTTCTGCAAATCTATCGGCAACAGTAAGAAGGCCAAGGAAAATCTCCATCCTCAACTGGATGCAGGGTGAACAGTAGTGAGAAAGGATGAGGATAAGGCTGAAGCCCTTAATGCCTTCTTTGCCTCAGGAGCAGCTGTGAGAGCTGGGGTTGTTTAGCCTGGATAAGAGGAGGTTGATAGGAAACCTCATTGCTCTCTACAACTGCCTGAACGGAGGTTGTGGAGCGGAGGGAGCTGGCCTCTTCTCCCAAGTGACAGGGGACAGGACAAGAGGGAATGGCCTCAAGCTCTGCCAAGGAAGGGTTAGGCTGGATATTAGGAAGAAATTTTTCAGAGAAAGGGTCATTGGGAACTGGCAGAGGCTGCCCAGGGATGTGTTTGAGGTGTTTAAAACACCCTGGAGGTGTTTAAAAGACAGATAGACAAGCTGCTCAGGGATATGGTTTAGTGGCAGACAGGGATGGTTGGACTCCGTATTGAAGGAGCTGGTGGATGTGCTGGCCAAACCCCTTTCCATCATCTTCCAACTGACCTGGAAGACTGGGGAAGTCCCACTGGACTGGTGGCTGGGGCTGGAACTGGATGATCTTTAAGGTCTCTTCCAACCCAAACTATTCTATGATTCTGTGTTTCTACAATTCTAAATGTGACACTCATTTAAAAGAAGGGTTGGAGGGAGGATCCAGGGAACTACAGGCCTGTCAGTCTGACCTCAGAGCTGAGAAAAGTCATGGAACAGGTGATCTCAAGTGCTATTGCACAGCATACATGAGACAACCAGGTGATCAGGCCCAGTAAACATGCGTTTATCAAAGGCAGTTCCTGCTAAAATAACCTCATCTTCTCTGACAAGGTTACCCTCTTAGTGGATGAAAGAAAAAGCTGTGGATGCAGTGTACGTGGACTTTAGCAAAGCCTTTGACACTGTTCCTCACAGCATTCTACTTGAGAATCTGACTGCCTCTGGCCTGGACAGGGCACCCTCTGCTGGATAAAAAAACTGGTTGGATGGCCAAACTGAAAGAGTTGTGATAAACGCAGTTAACTCCAGCTGGAGGCCAGTTACAAGTGGTGTCCCCAGGGCTCAGTGCTGGGTCCAGCCCTGTTCGATGTCTTTATCAATGACCTGGATGAAGGCCTCGAGTGCACCCTTAGCAAGTTTGCAGATGACGCTAAGCTGGGTGGAAACGTCAATCTGCTGGAGTGCAGGGAGGCTCTGCAAAGGGATCTGAACAGGCTGGACCGCTGGGCTGAGACCAACGGCATGAGGTTTAACAAGGCGAAATGCCAGGTCCTGCACTTGGGGCACAACAACCCTGTGCAGCTACAGACTAGGAGAAGTCTGTCTAGAAAGCTGCCTGGCATGACCAGCAGATGCAAGGAGGTTATTCTCCCTCTGTACTCCGCACTGGTGAGACTGCACCTCAAATGCTTTGGGGTCTCTCACTACATCAAAGACACAGAGATCCTGGAGCATGTCCAGAGAAGGGCAATTAAGCTGGAGAAGAATCTGGAGAACAAGTCTTATGAGAAGTAGCTGAGGGTGGCTACTTATGAGAAGTAGCTCCCAGCAGCTACCGTGGGAGATTTAAACAGTCCCCTGGGAGCAAGGCGAAGAGGAGCACGGCAAGGAGATGCGGGGCAGTTTGAGCAGGCAGGGCAAGAAGGCAGGGTGCAGAGAGGACCTAGAGAATAGACAGAAGACACCGAAGACCATGGTGGCCACCTGGCAAAGGTTAAAGCTGCTCCATGTGCTGCCGCAGGCAGGATGGATGCTGCCACACAGACAGAGCCACAGCGGGTGCCTGCAGCTACCCAGACCCTGAGCTGCTAGCAGTGCCCCCCTCCCACACCAGCTTGTGCCTCTGGTCCTGGCTCCACTTGTGAAAGCTGCCCTCGAGTGGGGGAACTCCATCATATAGTGGAGGAGTTAAGGGAGGAGGTGGAGAGGCTGAGGACCATCAGCGAGTGTGAGAGGGAGACAGACCAGTGGAACAGTGCCCTCTCACTCACTCAGCAGCCTGCTGGAGCTGGTGTGTCTGAACACCACCACCTGCAAACTGCAAGGTTGGGGTTACAAGAGATGGGGAATGGCAGTAAGTTCCTGCCAGACGAAGGAAGCCTGCTCCCCTCACTCAGACAACAAAACCCAAGATCCTCCTGGTGAAAAAGTACCATGTGCTGCAGGTGGAATCCAATCCTGAGGATGAGGATGATGGCTCTCACAGCCTAGAATCTTTCCCTAGGCCGTACCATCCTCAGAAAATAATAAAAACATGCTCCATTAAGAAGAAGAGGAGGGTGATTGTTGTAGGGGACTCCCTCCTAAAAGGAATGGAGGGACCCATTAGCAGACCAGACCCGCTCCACAGAGAGCTCTGCTGCTTACGGAGGGCATCAGCGAAGGAAGTAGCTAGAAAACTTCCTTCCCTGGTCCACGAGACAGACTACTATCCTCTGGTAGTAGTCCAAACTGGTAATGATGATTTAGTAAACAGAAAGACCAAAGCCATCAAGAAAGACTTCAGGGCCACTGGGAAAATGATGGAGGGCTCTGGGGCACAAATAGTATTCTGCTCCATCCCAAGGCTGAATAGAGGGGAGCTGGAAGTCAGGAAGAAGAATTTGATTAATGCCAGGCTCCGAGCCTGGTGTGAGGAAAGGGGCTTTGGCTTCTTTGATCATGGCATGCCTCATGCACCTCTAGGCTTTGTTGCTATGGATGGGACACGTGTGTCTCCTAGGGGGGTTAAAGGCCTTGCTAAAAACCTAGCTAAGCTCATAAATCGAGCTTTAAACTAGATGTGAAGGGGGAGGGGGTTGAGACCAGACTAGACAGGAGTGAGCCTGGACGTGGGGCACTGGTGATTCAGAGAGGGTGTGATGGTGAGGACCACCAGTACATCACCACACAGAAAGTGTGGGAGAACAAACCTGGGAGTGGTAAGGGAGATACAGGCACTCTGGCGCTAGCTACTCCAGTTACCATGCATTTGGGAATAAACTCTATTCCCTCTAAGAGCGCTGAAGGCTCGGCAGCCCAGCTGGAGTGCATTTACACCAATGCACACAGCATGGGTAATCAGAAGGAAGAGCTGGAAGCTGTTGTAGGGCAAGGAGCCTATGATGTCGTTGCCATCATGGAAACGTGGTGGGATGACTCATTTAACTGGAGTACAGATATGGTGGGTTACAAACCCTTCAGGCAGGATAGGAAGGGAAGGAGAGGAGGCGAGGTAGCCCTCTTTGTAAGGGAGGACTTGGAGACTGTTGAGATGGATTGTGGCGATGAGGAGATTGAGTGCCTGTGGGTTAAAATCAGAGGAGCCCTTAAGAAGGTAGATTTTGTGATGGGAGCCTGTTACAGGCCTCCCAGCCAAGGAGAAGCAGCTGACGAGCTCTTCTATAAACAGCTGGGCTTAATCTCTACATCAATGCCTCTCGTTCTTGATTGAAGTCTTCCTGATATCTGCTGGAAGTATAATAGAGCAGAAAGGAAGCAGTCTAGGAGGTTTCTGGAGTGCGTGGAAGACAACTTCCTTGCACAGCTGGTGAATGAACCGACAAGGGAAGGTTCCCTCCTGAACCTGCTGTTGGTGAACAGAGAAGGCCTTGTGGGGAATGTGGCAGTAGGAGGATGCCTAGGGCTAAGAAATCGTGAGATGATAGGTTTTTCTGTTCTAAGCAAAGTGAAGAGGGTGGTTAGCAGGACAGTAGCATTAAATTTCCAGAGGGCAGACTCTGAACTCTTCAGAAGGCTGGTTGGCAAAGTCTCATGGGAGGCAGTATTTAAGGGCAAGGGAGCACACGAGGGCTGGGAGCTCTAGAAAAAGGAGATCCTGGCAGCTCAGGAGAAAGCCATCCCCATGTTCCGGAAAAAAAGCCAGCAGGGGAAAAAAACCAGCTTGGCTGAAGAGGAAGATCCTGAGTGATATCAAGAAGAAGAGGAATGTTTATGGGCTCTGGAAGAGGGGTCAGGCCTCTTGGGTGGACTACAGGAGGGCAATGAGACTGTGTAGAGAAAAAATCAGAAGGGCTAAGGCTCAGCTAGAAATCAGATTGGCAACATCTGTGAAAGATAACAAAAAATCTTTCAATAAATATATAAATAATAAAAGGAGGACTTAGGAGACCATACAGTCACTATTGGACACATAAGGAACACCAGTGACAGGGGACGAGGAAAAGGCTGAGATACTTAATGTCTTCTTTGCCTCAGTCTTTAATTGTAAAGAAAGTTGTTCCCTCTGTGTACAAGCCCAGGAGCTAGAGGAGCAAAATGAGGCTCCCACGATCCAAGAGGAGGTGGTCAGAGCCTTGCTAGCCCGGCTAGACACCCACAAGTCTATGGGGCCGGATGGGATTCACCTAAGTGTGTTGAAGGAGCTGGTGGATGTGCTGGGCAAACCCCTTTCCATCATCTTCCAACAGTCCTTGAAGACTGGGGAAGTTCCACGGAACTGGAGGCTGGGGGATATTGTGCCCATCTACAAGAAGGGTCGCAGGGAGGATCCAGGGAACTACAGGCCTGTCAGTCTGACCTCAGTGCCAGGGAAAGTCATGGAACAGGTGATCTTGAGTGCTATCATGAAGCACATGCAAGAGAACCGGGTGATCAGGCCCAGTCAACATGGGTTCACAAAAGGCAGGTCTCGCCAAACTAACCTGATCGCCTTCGATGACAAAGTGACTCGGCTGCAGGACGAGGGAAAGGCTGTGGATGTGGTCTTCCTGGACCTCGGTAAAGCCTTTCACACAGTTTCTCTCAGCATTCTGCTACGGAATGGTTTAGTGTTTGATAGGAATGGTTGGACTCAATGATCCGGTGGGTCTCTTCCAACCTGGTTATTCTATCATTCTATCATTCTATCACTCTATCATTCTATCATTCTGTGATTCTATCATTCTATCATTCTATCATTCTATCGTTCTATCATTCTATCATTCTGTGATTCTATGAACTGGGGTTGCTTAATCTATAGAAAAGGAGACTGAGGGGAAACCTTGTCACTGTCTACAACTACCTGAAAGGAGGTTGTAGACAGGTGTGTGTAGGTTTCTTCTCCCAAGCAATAGGTCATTGGATGAGAGGGAATGGCACACAGAGGAGGTTCAGATGATATACTAGGAAAAATTTCTTCACTGAAAAGCTTATTAGGCACTGGAAGAGCTGCTCAGGGAGGTGATTCTGTCACCATCCCTTGAGGTGTTTAAAAGACAGGTAGTTGGAGTGCTTAGGGACATGATTTAGTGGTGGACAGGCATGGTCGGACTCAATGATCTCAAAGGTCTTTTCCAACCTACCAGTTCTATGATTCTATGAAACGCAACAGAAGCCCCAAAACTGCAGGGGAGATAGCACATGCATAGGAGAGAGAAAGAGAGAGTAGCGATTAGCAGGAGCTGTGCACAGCTAGTCAACAGCCACACCACTAAACTCCAGGAGCAAGATATTCAGTGTACCAGAGTCTGTTTCATGCTTACAGTGACCACATACTCAACGAAACATAGAATTTCAGCACAGGTTGTAACCATTCGTTCCAAACTGCATTTGCTGAGACTCACCCCTGCATATACCCAAACCAACATTAGGAATCAATAAACAAAACAAAATATGAATTTTGCCAGTAACCAAAAAGAAATAAAACCGGCATCTGTCAACATGTGCCAAGACAGGAAGATCCTAGCAACAAGGTGGAGCCTTCTGAAGAAGCAAAGCTGTAGGGCAAACTCATCCTTTGAAAATCCCTGAATTTCAGAGGGGTATTTATAGTCTGAGAACGAAGGATTGGCATCTGGTTACAAAGGATCTTTAAACTGAAAGTCAGAGAATAATTTTTTTTCAAAACTGAGAAAAGTAAAAAAGGCACACACAGACAGAGAGATCTATCCCTCAAGCTCCAGCTGAAAAATAAATCCTTCAATAACACAAATGCTACTGATAGCTGAAACGTGAAAGATATAGTTAAGGTTAGCGCTGGAAAAGTCAAGGAAGACAAGTAGATTAGGACATCTTCCTATTCTGAAATGTATTGTTCACGAATAAACATATTGACTGATTTCCATATTGGAGATGAACGACAAAGGTAGCTGAAAAAACAAGGAAGAGAGAGAGCAAAACATACAGCTTTGTTAAAGAACCTCCTCTGTCAGGTTTTAAGCGGGCAGTGATTAGAGCAACAAGGTTTGCACAATCTAGAAGATAACTATATCACAGTAATTTATTCCACAACCCACTAAAATACAGTTAACGCGTTCAGCTACAAGAGCATATAATACGAGCTTCAAACATAATGATGCCACTTATGTCATGCTGTTTCATTTTCAACACACTTTGCAAACACCGACTAATTAATTCTCACTGCTTGATATTACCTTCTTTTGGAACCAGACCACGAGTCCCTAACCTACAGAGTAACCGCTTACTTCATGGTTCCATTAATTTCTATATGACTACATGGGGAGTAGAATACTGCTCAGTATGTAAAAATACTGGAACACAAAGCCTTTAAACAACTAAAATAAACCTGAGTAGAAAGGTTGAGCACCAGAAACAATGCTGAAGTAAAGCAACGTCAATCTATCTATTCTTTTTAATATTTGTATTTTAAAACTTGTTTATCAGATTGTTTCTGCTGGTGTTATATGAAATAGTAATAAAAGCTACTCATACAGCTGCCTAATGCATGGTGGGTTTTCGGTTATTTGTTTTGGTCTTGTTTTTTTTTTTTTAATTTGGTGTGGTTTACTGAATTATGTGCAGTTCACTCCTAGTGTTGAGCTGGGAACCTCATCTTTGCACATACAAAGGGGTAGAAAGATGTTGAACTGATCACTGATCGGTTCAGAAACATGGAACTGGCTGGTTAAATTTCAGAAGCTAAGGGCACAACAGTATATTTCAAACACACAGATATCAGTAATTTTATTCTCTTGCTTCCTTCCATTTGCATAGTGCATCCAACTTAGGTGTCTTCTCTTATTTCAGACCTGATCTTGTACTGTGTTCCATTAGATGTAGTCAGGTTCAGCTGCGTTGTCCGAATGGATCTTTTTGAACTGCTTGTGAAACAGGCTGCAGCCACTCTGGTAAAATTCTGCTGGTCTAGTACAGAATATTGTCTGTGCCAGGTCAGTATCCTTTCCACTAGAACACTAGAAAAACTGCACTTTGGATCAGGATAGCAGTCAAACAGATACACATCTGATCAAACGCAGCCACACTGCTTAAGGGAAAAGTTCTGCCAATACTGTGTCATCCACATCAGGGAACTCAAACAACACTTCTCTGACCTTGACAGACATTCCAGAAAAAAGTCTGCTGTACAGATACAGATTAAGGCTGCATGAAATTGGAATCTAGTTTTCAACCTCTCTGGGGGGAGCAAAAATTAGATTTCTTCAGCAGTTCTAAATGTAGTCAAAGCCCCACTCTTTACTGGAATCTCTGCATCACATTAATGGGGAACAATATACAGTAAAGCCACTTTTTTCATCCTTTGAGAAAACATGCTCTGTCCTCATGTATGTGTACAAAACTCCCCAATAAAGATCTCACGTGCTCAGCCAAAAATAGATTTTCCATCGTGCAGTTTTTAAATCTGAAAATACAGCTTCATAGCATTCCTAGCTTTCAACTCAACTGAACTCTGCAAACTAATGTGCCAGTATGATTGAACAGAGACAATTATCTGTAGCTGATTAACTGACTGGTACCTCTTTTTAATAGACTAATACATTCAAATGACTTTGTAATTTCATTAAAAATAATCTGGTCTTCTGATCTTACTAACAATATTCACTATAAAGATGCAAACACAATATTATTGAAAGTAACAAAGGAACAAACCACGTATTTGGCCTAAATATTCAATTTTCCCCCCAAAATCTTTGCCCTGAATGCTTTTACTTCAAGTGTAAGAAAGCGCAGATGCAGTCCAGACTAATATTAGTAATATTCAAATGGTTTTATTCCTACCTGCAAGATTTTTATTTACTGTCCAGCCAAAAGCACGAGGGCAAGGATAGAGGGGAGAAGAAGGGTGAATAAACTGTAAAATGCCTTTAGAAGCTTCTGTGTCAAGGGTTATCCCTCCTCTTCTCTCCCTCCCTTGGAGTTTTTGGTCATAGCAACTCTTAACTGGCACCTTCAAAGGTCAGGTCTGTTAGTGAGTGGCCTTACAAGTGGTTCACAGAATCACAGAATCACAGAATAATCAGGTTGGAAGAGACTCACCGGATCATTGAGTCCAACCATTCCTATCAAACACAAAACCATGCCCCTCAGCACCTTGTCCACCCGTGCCTTAAACACCTCCAGGGAAGATGACTCAATCACCTCCCTGAGCAGCCTGTTCCAGTGCCCAATGACCCTTTCCGTGAAAAATCTTCTCCTAATGTCCAGCCTGAACCTCCCCTGGTGGAGCTCGAGGCCATTCCCTCTCGTCCTGTCCCCTGTCACTTGGGAGAAGAGGCCAGCTCCCTCCTCTCTACAACCTCCTTTGAGGTAGTTATAGAGAGCAATGAGGTCTCCCCTCAGCCTCCTCTTCACCAGGCTAAATAACCCCAACTCTCTCAGTCGCTCCTCATAAGGCCTGTTCTCCAGCCCCTTCACCAGCTTCGTTGCTCTTCTCTGGACTCGCTCCAGAGCCTCAACATCCTTCTTGTGGTGAGGGGCCCAGAACTGAACAGAGGATTCAAGGTGCGGTCTCCCCAGTGCCGAGTACAGAGGGAGAATAACCTCCCTGGACCTGCCGATCACGCCGTTTCTGGTACAAGCCAAGATGCCACTGGCCTTCTTGGCCACCTGGGCACACTGCTGGCTCATGTTCAGTCACTGTCAGCCAACACCCCCAGGTCCTTCTCCTCCTGGCAGCTTTCCAGCCAGGCTTCTCCTAGTCTGTACCTCTGCTTAGGGTTGTCGTGCCCCAAGTGCAGGACCCGGCATTTGGCCTTGTTAAACCTCATGCCGTTGGTCTCAGCCCAGCGGTCCAGCCTGTTCAGATCCCTTTGCAGAGCCTCCCTGCACTCCAGACACTTCCACCCAGCTTGGTGTCATCTGCAAACTTGCTAAGGGTGCACTCGATGCCTTCATCTAGGTCGTTGATAAAGACATTAAACAGGGCTGGACCCAGCACTGAGCCCTGGGGGACACCACTTGTAACTGGCCTCCAGCTGGAGTGAACACCATTTCCCACCACTCTCTGGGCCCGGCCATCCGACCGGTTTTCCACCCAGGAGAGTGTGTGCCTGTCCATTCCAGAGGCTGACAGTTTCCGTAGCAGAATGCTGTCAGTTGTGATACCGGCTATTTCTCAAACATAAACTACGAAATCTCTGTTTTCAACACGCTTCTGTTATCAGCAATTATTCCTGGGCTTTATAACCTAGCAAATCAGGTTTGACATCCATTGTTTCAAAGAAAACTTTTTCAGTACTGGGTTTGATGTTGTTTTCCTCCTTTTCTAAAACCTAAATGTGACTCTCACTAAGTGAAATTTATCAAATGAAAACAAGTAAATATTTTGGGTCATACTAGGGCAAAAATCTGAAACAATCCCTTTGAAGCCAATGAAATCACACACTAGGGTAAGGTCAGTGCATTCTAATGTAACTAAAACAAGCTGTTTATCCAACCACTACAGAAAATCGGTTGTTATCAGTACAACTACTGGCTACAAATCAAAACTACATGAATAATGAATGGAGAAGTCATTTAATTATTAAAGTTAAAAAGCAAAAATATATCTAAGATCCCTGTGGTGAATTAAGTCACTTGGTCTGCAAGGAGAATTCAAAATTAATCTCAAGTGTTGCTTACAAAGAAGCTTTGTACAGAGTCCAGGATCAAGGAGGGAGAAAAACAATATTTTCATTCCAGAGGAAGAGAAATTAAACGCTTGTATGTCTAGGCCATTCTAACAAGTGATGCCAGGCAGTGTCAAATATACTTTGCACTTATTACTTAAAGGTATGTTACCTACAGGTAAGAACCCTTTACACTGCTAAAAATATTACAACCCACAAGATATGGGACCCAGAGATACTGAAAGGTTAAATAACTTGCTGAAGGTTAAGCATCCTTTTTGTGTGCACACAAACAAAACAGAACCTGCTCCTTTCAATTCTTCTTTTCTAAACTTATTCTTTCTAGTGGTGTAAGGATCTGCAGACTGATGGTTAGAAGGCTGCTCATTTTTGAGTATCATTTGATACAGGTTCAGCATCAGTTTTATCCTGACTTAGTGACTGACTCTGCATTTAAAACACTGCAACAACCACAAGGAGGCCAGGTTTCTATTCCTGTTTCAAATGCTGATTTTCTGCAGAGTTTCAGGAGGAAAACACGGCCTCTTTTGCCTCAGGGTCTGCACGTAGAACAGAAGAAGGATAATCTTTGACTCCCACAGCTGTGGGAGATGTACCACACCAATAGTTCAGAGGCCAACTGCAATCTGAGGAGAAAGAAGAGTCATAAATGTTTGGGTCTGTATTTTTCATAGAACAAATCCGTTTAGAATCATATGCAAAGACTGTGATGTAGAAAACTTCCTTGCTGAAACACTTGCCACTGCCTCCATCCAAGCCACGACCTGGCCACCCAAAGTGTTTCCATGATGGTTTGCACGAGGAGGCTGGACAAGCTCAATGCTCTGTACATGAGTAAGTTCAGTTGAAACTGCATCTTCCTCTTCAAACATATCTGAAATACGGCCGCAATGAATTAATAAACTATGTCAGCTAGTAATTCTGATGGCCAGGAAGAAAAGACAGCCAGCTAGTGAAGTGTGCAATTTGCTTCGGACACAATGAAAAGAAGAAAAAAAGAAAGACACCGAAGAGCTGTATTCCTTGCAAGGAAAGCAAGAGGCCAAAGGTTTATTGTTCTTCCAAAAGACGTGAAAGGCTGGGGACAGCGCATCCCACAGTCTATCACAGCACAGTGATCCTTCCCAGCCCCGACTATATCCTTCAAAGGCTCTGTGTCTGAAGCAGTTACTGTGAAAGCTGGCTGGGTGTGAATGCAGGCAGCCAAATGCCTCAGCATGTCCTTGCACGGTTGCTATGCATCATCTCCAACAGATGTGGTCAGAGCAGTTTACCACTCATTTGAATGCCTTTCGTAGGCTTTGACTACCATGAACGACCAGCAGCTGCGCAAGTGTACCTAAGTAAGGTTCAAGTATGACATCATTATTCCATAACATGTTATGAATCTTGTGATTCCTCGAGAAAATATAGAACACACAAAAGAGAAATATGATCTCAGTCAGTAACCATCTTCCATTATCTGAGCACTTCTAGTTCCACTTTCACATGTTTAGCCATACATCCTCACTCTAATCTTCGGGTTTTTTCAGTTATATCTTGCACGAACAGATTTAGGCATGAGATTATGTCAATCATTTCAAAACGCTGTCTTTGCTAGAAGCTTCTTGTCCTGAATTGTACTTTTGACTTTTGCCACAATTAACTAACTTTATGGTTACATAAATGTGTGGACACACAGCAGCCTATACATGCAATATTTTCTTCTCTCTTTCCCCTGTTTCGCTTGTTCTGTCTCCTTTAGGAGGTGAATTAGAGCGGAACAATGATAAGATCCTTCAAGGAAGTTTCTAGGCAATGCAGTGGAAACCAAAACCATCAACCTCTGGTTTGTCTTTCATGGTATTAAGCTGTCTTCCGTGAGATGGTTGCCATGAAGACAAATAACTTGTTTGCTTGTAGTAAGCAAGTCTCTTCACTTGTACACCGTCCTGTTAAATTGTTAAGTTTAGAATTTATATTTACAGTAGGTTTCATCTTTCCTCCACATAATGTCTGTTGTTTACACGTGGATTTACAGCTCAGATTTTCCAAATACCCGTGTATTTGTAATGGTTGTGAACAATTACTTTTGCAGGGGAACACAGCCGCTTTTGAGCACAACTGTCTTTAAGAACAGAGATTACCTTTAGAAATAAAGAAGGACTCTTGTAATTTCTTGGCTCAATTTTTCTGCTTTGATTACGAGGAACTTCAATCTTTTTTACCTGTTTTGAACCCCATGTAATGGAGTAACTCCTGCTTGCTGGGAATGATCTGACAGCACATAGTTCTTAGCGTCTTCTTGCAAAGACACAGCCATAAACCTGGATGAGTTTCGTCTAGTTACAACTAGAGTCATAGGACTTCATCGCTGTATGGCAAAGTTCCACGTGAACTGTTAAACCTTACATGTATAACCTATGTCCAGACCTGCATTTCACATCTGGTTAATGTATGCTTGGCCGTCAATACTGCATTTTCAAATCTGTAATTTCTGAAAGAGAAAGAAGTATCACTCCATTAGAAAACCCCTCACAAACATGGCACATGATTTTCTACAGGATACCACAACTTCAAGGGGCTCTACTCAGATGTTTTGTCTGATTTTTCCTCCCTGCTTGCTGCGTATAAGTAATTTGTTCCGTTCCCACAGTAATCACCTTCCTTATTACTCTTCTGCATTAGGCTCTGAAAGACTTGTTTATAGTGCAGTTGGATTCTTCTTCTCTCAATAGCCAGAGTGTGCTCCAGGTGGTCTTCTGCAGACAAAAGCTTGACAGGTTCTAACTGAATCTATGCAAATGAAAAAAAAAAATCACAAACCTGAATGCCATAATCATAGCAAAGTGCACTTTGAGCTTAAAATGGCATCAGCATTTTCTACAACCTTTTACTATCAGCTATCCAAGATGACAAATTCTATTAATGTAAACAAGCACAGAGTTCAAGAGATTCTATCTTATCCTTTCAGAATAATGTACCACTGATCAGTCACTTGTGTGGTTTGTCTACAAGCTCTGGCTTCAGAACAGAGAGAAAACATAAAATAATGCACAAGAACCGCAACAAAGAAAAATGCAACGCTTTGTGTCCTGCAGTGATGCTGCTAATGTTTCTCAGTCTTTTAAGTGTTTACTCAAGCCCTCTTGCAGTTTCCTTGTCTCCTTTCTGTCCCTCCTCAAAAGCTTCCTAGCTTCTTCCAGATAGCCCAGCTAAAAGATTGAGAGTGCATACTGTCACTCTCTGCACAACTTCAGCCATAGCTGCTCCAAAAAGCGGTTTGAAAAAATGTTCTTTAAAGTCTTGGAGAAATGAATTTGAACCAATGTCTCAAACTCCCTCTGGGGCATTTCTCTTTTAAGTCTAATCTTAGTTAATCATCACCAATTTAATCCTGAATTAACCTCTCTGGAAATCTGGGCAGAAGGTCGAAAGGTTGGTGCCATGGATATGATATAAAACCAGTATTATACAATCCTTGTTTTATACTGCTTTAGTATTTCAGGTTAACCAATATAGCCATTACCCTTTCAGAGACATGCTCAGATCTGTTTTTTCAGCACCTTGCAATATATCATTGCGGAACAGAAAGGAGAAATTTTTCGTATATATTAATTGCTCACGGGATGACTACTCTCTGCCAATCTGCAGTAGATGTTTAAAAGAAAGATGCATTGTCATAACACATTAATGAGACAGGAAAGTCAGATACATGATTCCAGTCACTCGTGTTCAAGAAAGTAGAATACTACATACAAAGGGAGTTTATTAAGAGGATCTGAGGAACATTTGGCCTTTCCCGTATGAAAACCTTAAAAGAGCTATGCCTGTTTCACACAGCAGTGTGAGGACCAAGCAGTACCATAACTAAATACCTCCAGGGAGCCAAGTACCGGGGAGAAAAAACTATTGACATGAGAATTAATTAACATAAATGGTAAGGAGTTAATTTAGATTGAAAGCTAGCTTAAAAATAATGTCTTATATCTGAACAGTAATGTTTGAATAAACTCCTCAAAAGATGAAATGCAGGATAAAGCAACTTCACCTCCAACACCCTTGCAAGTTTTGAGATGTAAACGTATCCATTTCCGAGAAGGAGAGAGACCTTGCAGACTCACAGGGATCTCTCTTACAGTGCCTGCCTTTGTCAATACTGTCAAAGACACCGTTTCTGTTACTAGCAAATATCGAAGAGAAAGTGGAAACAATAAAAATAGCCTAACAATTTCAGAGCAGAGAAGTGGAAAAAAAGAATGTCTCTGTTTAGTCTGGGCTTCATGCGGTTTCCTCATTACTGATCAGGATAATCAGGTATGAACATCCTCCTGTGTTTCACAACCAGAAAACTTGGGTTATTTCATAGAAACTCAGTCCGAGGAACTTCAAGCATAGAAGAAAACAGAAAGAATACCTTTCCAGCACCAACTGGTTTGGCTACATATGTTGCGTATGCCAGACTCACAATTTTTTTAACATTAGTCAAAACTTCTCACACTGTAACTTTGATGCCAGCCTACAAGGAAGGTATTTACATCATTGTCAGTTGAGGTGAGACAAAATGCTATCAAATTATTTACATGCACTCTCTAAAAACCTACAGGAAAAGAGGTAAAAAAACCCTTCTCTGCTCTCACTGATACGTCTCTGAACACGTAAAACCATCACAATATTCACTGAGCTCTTAAAAGTTCTTTAGTACAACAACAGCGTATGAATGTTTGGCATCACTTGTAGGGTAAAATAAAAATAGGAAAGATGCTTAGATTTAGTTCCGTGGGTATGGATGGGGGTTGGAACCAGAAGATCTTGAACGTCCCTTCCAGCCCAAACTATTCTATGATTCTACGGATACCTCTTTCCATTTACTTGTGTGCCATTTGGAGTCCCCATCTGAATCTTTCTAAGATCTGTATAAGCAAAAAAGTCTGTATAAACACACAAAACACAATGAAATGCTTGACAATTTAATACTGTATTTAATCCCGTGAGACAGGCCTGACATGCATCAAAACTTCTGATTTTTTTTCTAATTTTCAGAACCTTTTGGTTCTCGTTATCTGTAAGGTGCACAACTCCTAGTAATATTAGCAGGAATTAGACTCAGGCAGAATGCAGAGAAAAGTACCCGTAATGCTTAATTCTGATTTCAAGTAAGTGATTGGGCAACACATTGCATGCCGGTTACAATATGAAGAGTAAGAACATGCATGTGCCTGATACAAATAATATTGCGTTCAAAGTTTCAAAAATGCCTAGTAGTCTAACTGTACAGTGGATCCTGGCTCTGATCTAAAGACTGCTTCTCTTCAAGCTGGATAAACACCTCCTATGCCATTCTGTCCATTGCACCTGACAAAGATTTTAAGTCTCCAGGGTCCAGTTTTTATTTTCACAAGGATTATTTCACAGGAAACACGCAATTGTAATAGTCATTATGAAACTGGAGTTTCATTAAGCACTAAGTGTTACTGTTCAGATGTCTGCACAAAGCTCCTTCTGGAGCAAAGGAGACTGGATGCATATTGCATACATCTGCTTCTCCCACCTATTTTCTATTTTTTTAAATATCATCAGGAATAACAGTGATGACTTCTTACCTCCATGCTGGTTTTGAACGCTCTGCTCACCTTTGCTTTGATGGTAATAATCTGTCCAATTCTGTAAAAAGAATAACCCCTTATGCTATGTAATCATGCTGCTTCATAAGGGTTTGAACCTGCCTTTCTAGATATTCCTATCAGTAGTGAGGAAAATCTCGGTAATCACTTTGTGTTTTCCATTCAGTACTGAAAACGCACTGAAAAGAGTTTAGCGCTGTTATTCATCACTGGGAGTTCAGTCAAGTTCAATAACGATTTTAGTCTCTCAAAACCTGCGTAAGCTTAATACTAGCCCCCCCCTTCTCCTTGCTGATGTCTGCATGACCTCAGATGTGTTCCAGTTCCCTGTCAGAGGATTTGCACCAGGCACTGGGTAACTCTAGGCTTGCTTTATTTACAACTCAAAGTAGAGCCACTACCTCAGTAAGTGGCAAAGGCCCACACAAAATCATCAGGTATTTATATAGCATTATACAATAGGTATTTTATTTGAAAAGTTCTTGGTGCTTTTCCATGTGCTCCTAGTTCTTTATTCTTCATTGACTCAAAGGTCCACAAAAGTCTACCTTGATAATTCATCTCTGCTGTCTTGTTTCGGTTCTCCCTCAGAAGTGATGCTTCAACAAGTCATGTCCCTCCTCCAGTCATAAAAATCTAATACCTGTGTTCTGAGTCTAACATTTCTTAAGCAATCTGTTGATTCAGCTTGACTGGGGCTGCACATGGGACAACTGAACAGTATTCTTGTAGTTGTCATACAGATTGATTTCCAACATCTGCTCTTATTATACTCTTAATACAATAGTGTTTATCGCAATCAACTATCAATAATACCTAAGCCCTACATGGATGTACTTATCATATTTTCTCATTTCTCTTAGCAGTCCCCAAGAAAACTTTGGTCTGTATTCTGCTTTTGCACTCACAATACATCTTGCTATAAGTTACACCAAATCATCAAGTATATCCAGCTGCAAATCCACGCAAGAAATACTCCATGTGCACTCCCTAGCATACAGACACATGCATATGAAGAAACAATCCCAGGACAAGATGTGTTCTTTGACACCTTAGAAGAATGGGGAAAGATTCCCCTTTCCAAGTTTTGGCCACTAACAGGGCTGCAGCATGTCCCTTCTGTCCTAACAATGTAACCCTGAACAACTACTCTACTACGCAGAATACCTCGACAGAAATATATCTTTTTACCTATATAGAATCAAATTTCAATGAGAAAATAATTTCTTTCCCAATGCATTTTACATGTTGATAAACAAAAATAATCCTTGTTTTCAAACCCTTAACATCCTGAATAGAATGTGACGCTGAAAGGATTGAAAGAAAGTAGTTTCCCCTAAAGCTTTCAGACGCAGAGTAGTAAAATGACATGATATCCATGGTTAAGCTAGAACCACAGCCACAATAACCGAGCATCAGTCTGCTCACTTTAGGAAATCTAAACTGACTTACGACTGCTAAAGATCAGAACCGGCAAAGTGTAGCTTGCTGCATCTGAGACTGCAAAATGCAACTGAGACCACCTGAGTACCTATAAAACAGACATTTACAGCTTTGGATTTGGCACAGTTATGGACCCAGTTTATATTAAAAAAATACTTATAATTTCTTCCTAATTTAATGAATAGGGTCTGACATTCAAATTGCTTCTCTTAGTGTCAGAACTCCAAATGAATTGCTACCAAACACTAGAATGGGGAACAGGAAACCTGTACCAGAAAGAAACAACCAACTACACAGAAACTTTTTCTTATTCACATTCAAGAGCACAAGTGGATGCCTTTGAGTAGACAGGGGAAATGGTTAGAGGAAAGAATTAAGACCATCTGCAGATACACAACCCTTATTCCTTTTTGAAGAACGTATTCAGAAGGAGTTTTTCTATCATTCACTGCAAAGAAAAAGCACAATCATAATGTAATAGTTCTAAACTGCACAGCTAAGGGAAGTACAGCTCATTTATAAAAAGGAGAATGTGTTCAGAAGAGTAATGAAATATTTACGTTCAAGCTTGGAAAAGAAGTTACCACTATGGTCTTATAAAAAGGGTTTAGAAAGCTTAGAGACAGAAATCAGCCAAGTACCCTGAAACACCTCTGAAGACTCTATCTAGCCTAAAACTCCCAAGAGGATTACAGCAAGGCAGCAGTAGAGGCCATGACAAGAACAAGGTGAAAAAAGACATAAAATATCACTTAAGTAACCTCTACGACTGAACAGAACAGATACTGATAGAGAGCTTTAAAAAGATGGAGACTTCAGAGTCTCTACAAATGCTTGCAGAGGACATCACGGTCCCTGCTGAGAACATCATGATACTGGATAGTCCATGAGGTCCCAGCATGAACTGCAATAGGTCTCTACCTCAGGCTTACTGGCAGAGCACTCTTCTTCTTTCCAAAGATGGTTTATTTCACCTTTGTCGGTGACACCTCCCCGGTGACTTCCCTTCCTCTGTGGGTGAGCGTTGCTCAGGAGAGGTTGAGAGAGGTAAGCCTGAGTCTGTCCACCTCTGAGGAAACTGCAGGGTTGGGAACAACAGAAAAAAGCTGGATGTGACCTGACTCAGCCTAAGACACCACCATAGGGCGGGTCTGGACTTCACAGGCATTAGATTCTCTGTATGACTGACTGGCATCTGCCCTGGCCCTCCAAGCAGCCAATAAAGATAACAGAACTTAGAACTTACAGGGAAACAGCTTTCCGGAGCTGTTTCGAAATGAAATATTCTACCTTTTATCATGTATTCTGACTTTGGAGAAACTGATTTATTTAAGCCCAGAAAGCTGATCAGCTTAGGGCATTTAAATAGACATGTAAGGGCAGAAGTCACAGAACACCACAATTCCAGTTGTAACCAGCTGAAAGCTTTTGAAATATATAAGAATGAACTGAAAATGGTCCACATATGGAGCACTCACAAAATTTAAATAAATGCAATTTAAAATCTGATTTTCTTGCTATCACTTAACTGCTCATATAAAAAGACAAGGTAGAGGCATTTATTTTTTCTCATGACATAAAACTGAGGTTTGCAATACACGGATTCATCTGTTTCTGTGTCAGCTGAAAAGAAATATGCACAGAGGAGTTAACCCTTAGAGAACATTTGGTAACCTGACCTAGGTAAATGAAACCTTAGAGCAGGTAACTTGCAAACACCTTTTTAGTTTACTAGACGGAGATACAAGAGCTCTCTTATTTATGCAAGATGTCTGCATAATCAACAAGAGCTGGCAGAACTGAGGAAATTACACAGTAGGCTACAAATAGGATGTTAGGGATGACCTAAGGCTGAAAAATAATTGCTGAAACCACTTCACAGTTCCTGGGCTTGTACTCTAACTTCTTGTTAAAAATGAAATGTTGGCACCATGAGTGGGAGGAGGAGGAGAGACATATTTGGAAACAAATTTGTCTTTTCATTATATTTTAGAAGTTCTGTTCTGCTCTCAGAAACAAGAGAAAAAATTGCTCAGGTGCAACTGAACTCTGAAGTGTTTTGCCTGAAAGAAAAACACTATCCTGACTACATTTCTAGAACCCTTTGACTGCAGTTGTCCCAGAAAGGATGTTTTGCTGAAGACAAAACTTAAAACACAGAACAATTACAAGCAGGACCAACACTTGAATTTTGCTAAGAGAGACAAAGAAATTCTCTCTCAGTTCTAGACTGCAGACTATGTTCTCTTCTTCGTTACTGGTTCTGGTTCTCAACCTAATGACCACTAGTCTAAAAGCTATTTAGAAGTGTGAGTGGATGCTTATTATACTCGTGTAGTGCAATTTCAAACTGACATCAGCTGTACATCTGACAGCCAGTGTTGCCTGTTCAAATTAAGCTCTGTATTATCTTGTAGGCTCGGTCATTGTTTGGTGATGAAAAGTGCGAAACATTTCCGCTTTGTTAGAACACAGATTGTTTTAAAAGAGCTGAAAGGAAGCAATAGTATGCAACAAACTGAAAGAGCACTTGCAACAATAAAAAAATCATACAATAACTGTTACAGGTATGTGTATCTTATTTAACAGAGATAAGTAATGGCCTGCAGTTATTTCACTTAAACTAGAGCCAAAGATCAGTAGGCCATCGCTTTCTGACCTGGTATCTAGGTGGCCAAGTCAAAGTAACTACAGCTTACTGTTGACCTGTGAAATTAATCCGTTTTTTAGGTGAGTCAGGCTATCACAGAGAGAAAACTGCAATTTTGAGTCTTAATTGTGTGACTCTAGGGGGTTGACTGGCCTCAGATTTTATACTGCCTTAGTTTATCTCTGCCAAACAAGAATCTCTAGAATGAAAACATTTGATTGTCGTTAGCTGGTTCTGTGCCTGGCAGACGATTCAAACTGCATGTCATCCATAGATGCTGTCATGCAAGACACACCAGCATGCTTCTCAGCTTCAAAAGAGATACAGGGACACACAATTACCACGTCGTGTCTGCAGCAAGCCATTCAGCTATATCCTTCTGCATGAAGGGTAGTGATGAAACGCAGCAGGTCCCAGTCCTTTTTTTTGATCTAATGCAAGTCTGCAGTGGATGCCTTAGAAAAAAAGAGCAGCTAAAGAAGATTAAAATAAATATTTACCATAATATCAGAGTAACATCAGGAGATGAGACTAGATTTCGATGATGATCCCACTCAGTTAAAAGCTCTGCTTAAGGTCTTGTTCTAAAAATGAACACTCTGGTAAGAGAGAGCTAACAAGCACATTGCAGGACAAAAAGAGTCAGAAAGCATTATCAAGCCTACAGAAATCTCAGCAATGTCCCTCAAAAGAGCTTGTCCCGAATCTGGCTATGTTAAACCGGTGTGGAAGTTTTATATCAGCTGAGGATTGTCAGACACAGGCAAAAGACCGACCGGCTGATTAGTGTGGTCACAACAGTGGAAAGCAGACAAGTACATGTCCTCAGTGCTGTACTAAAAATGCAGAAGTTAAATAAAAAGAAATACAAACTTGATTTCAAAAACATCAAACCCAAGTACTTACTTATTGTAAAATACCGTAATACTGTAAGTTACCAAAATATGAACTGTGTTCTTCATGTCTCTAGGATGCATTTAATTACAAAAAGAAAATGCGCCTTATTTGTATTAATTATGAAAGTTAATCTGGAAAAGGTAAATGCTTTCTTTACTACTAATACTCAGTAGCCCGATGGTTATGTTTTTATAGCAAGATATTGTGATTTGTTACTTATTCGACTGTAGCCTCTTGAATTCCAAGTCACAGGCCAGATCTCCACCGCATTAGGAGCTGTATAAACACAGGGAATCCCCGCTACAGGAAGTTCCCTGAGTAACAGAGGCAAAAGAGAGGAGCTGCAGGGAACCTAGAAGGTAGCAGCATCCACAAGGCAAGAGATCTCACTGCCAAGGAGCTCGATCTTTTCAGAGAGCATTGCAAGAAAAAGCTTGGAGGAATTAGAGAGGGGATGATGCACAACTTGGATCAGTATCTGAGGAGGTCCCTTTGAAAACAGAGGGAAAATCCATATGAAGTCACTTGCCAGGAGCACAGCAAAGTGTGATGAAAGGGAAGAGGTTAGTAATGATTGAAAGGCTGAGGTCACCACTGTGACAGGGAATGCAAGATGGTGATAGTCACAAATTGTCTCAAATATGAGGAAGCCGCCGGCCAGGCAGATCACATCTAAAGCAGCAGGATATGAGATGAGGAAGGTGTAAAGCCTGAGCACCAGCTGTCACTAATGTGGCTGAAAGATGGTAAAGCCAAGCGAATCTCTGCCTGACATGTTGAGTTTGCTGTGACACAAAAAGTAAAGCAAGGAAAAGTGTTAAAAATCCTTTGTATGCGACAAGATTAGCACTGTGGGGTGAATGGCTGCTGCTGTCCTAAACCCAAGCAAGTAAATGCACTTATGAAAGGTGGATTGAAAGTGAACTCCAGTGGTAGATTGACAGCTGAGGAAGATCATTGCAGCTTAAAAGAAGTCGAGGGAGCAAAGATGAGCCTTTGTAGCAGCTGGGGCTCTGCCACTGCGGAGCAGGGACTCAAGTTCGGGCACTGCTGAGATCAGCTCAGAGGCTGTCCACAAAGAGCACTGTTACAGGGTAAATCACTGAAGTGCTGAAATCAAACAACTCTTTCATGTTAGAATAGATCTCAAAAAAAAAAAAAATTGCTGGCATTGGGAAGTTGCTACACGCCAGATAGGTTTCGGGCTATCGTGTGGGACATGTTCTCCAGGATCCCAACTCTTTCGATATATGAAAAGTGGATTACGTAAAGCTGCACTGAGTGCAGCACACACCTACGCAGCAAGCGCATCATGGTCACCCCATCGCACAGAGACACCATCCAGACATGAGTTCCCCAAATATACTCGCTGTTCTCCACAAGGCTCATTATGGGCTGCTAACGTCTGCAACTGTACTTGGAAACGGAGTTCAGTGACAGCAGAGATGGCAGGGTTTTCTTAGATGCAGCTTTCACTTCCAGAAGTTAGCTGAGGAGATTCTAAAAGTTTTTGAAGCAGGATTACACCACACACAGAGCTCTGCATGCTGGTTTGCTTTGCGGGTTGGGTTTTTTTCTCCCCAAATGCACCAATATTCTTATATTAGTACTTCTCCTTCTCAACTGCTTCTTTCTCCCTCCCCTTTTCCACCTCGGCTGCTCTCTTTTTTAAACTCTCCTCACACTAACCACTCTATCGCCTCTCTGCTCTTCCCTGAGACCCCACGCTCCTTTCCCAGCCCCCAGAGTTTTTCTCATTCTCTGGATGCCTGTTCCTTATCTAAACCCACAAATCTCACATGCTCCCTCCCGCTGGCTCAAACCTTCCCTTGGGACTCCCTCCTCTCCCAGCTCCACAGGGGCAAAATTCCATCTCCTTCTTGCCTGTCACCAACAAACACCAGGATGTCCCAGCACCGGAAAGCACTGGGATGTCCCACAACCTGTAAACACTGGCAAGCAAACACTAGAATGTCCCAACACCAGGAAACAAACACTGGAACGTCCTGACACCAGAAAATATGGGCTGTCCCATAAAAGGCAAATAAACACTGGGATGTCCCAGCGCCAGCAAACACCAGGATGTCCCATAACTGGCAAATAAACACTGGGATGTCCAGCCAGCGGCAAACATTGAAATACAACATTGAAATACCCCCACGGTGGCAAACAAACACCCAAACTGGCCACTGGGACCGGGCTCTGCAGTGGAGAGAAGGGGATCTACCACCACTCGGCACCCACAGCTTGTCAAAGGCCAGGCGGAGCCGTGGGCGCACACCGGTGTCACGTCTGCAGAGAGGAGAGGCAGGCAGTGAGCTGGAGGTGGCTTCCAAGGGATCCCCAGCCTGCCCTCAGGACAGACCATGGTGCATCCAGCACCGAGGGCTGGGGGCCTGGGACTGCTGCTGAGGTGTCCCTGTCCTGCAAACTGCACCGGAGATGGGGACGGGGAGCTAGGCTCCCAGGCTCTCGCTGCACCTTGGCCATCGCTGGTTCCTCCTGGAGCTCTCTTCTCTTGAGGCCCTGGCTCAGCTGCATGTCTGTGCTCTGCGATGGCTCAGCCTCGCTGAGAGCCTTCCTGCAGAGCAGAGCGCGGCAAGCACGAGCGATGCTGCTTCGGCTGTGCCCACATGTCCCTGAGCCACGAGGGGAGCCCACCTGGGGCTGCAGAAGCAGCTGACCTGGCCCATCCTGGCCCGGTTGTCTGCCCTCACCATCTTCTGCACAATCACAGCTGCAGCAGGATTTCCATTGGGAGCAGTCACCGCTCCTATTGACCTGGCCCTCTGCAGGCCCATGGCCGTGCTCCCCAGCAGGGCGATGCAACCCGTAGTAGTTAGCAGAGGACAGGGAAAGGCAGGAGGAGAAAAGGGCAGAAAGCAGCACCCAGAGACTCGGTCAGGGAAACAGAACTTTATTTTGTTTTTCCTGAATGAAGGATGGATGGATCCCTACTACTGACAGGAGGAGGCACCACTGACACGTGCCATGCTCCCTAGAAGGCTGGTGCCACGATGCTGTGTGTGGGTCAGGGAAAGAGGTGGGGGAAGGCGGGAGAAAGCAGCACCCAGCGACTTGGTCTGGGGGGTGATACTTTATTTCCCTTTTCATCAAAACATTTTGTGGATCCCTGCCACTGGCAGGAGCAGTGCAGCAGCTTGTGGGGCTGAGGGATTCCTGGGGGTTTTGTGCCAAGGCTACACCTCAGAATTATTCAGTCGTCATATGCTGAGGAGAGCACATGCAAACCCTCAGATACAAAAGAACAATAAAGTCCTCAACATCAAACAGCAGTGAAGTGTAGCTTTGCCTCACCCCGCTCACTAGAGGTGCCCCCACCCCAATGCAGGCCGGGATGTAGAGGGAGAAAGCCTTGGGGGCACCGAGGCGCTGCAGGGAACCCCCTATTTGTGCAGATTTGTATGCAGCCGCCCAGGCCTGACCCCTCTCAGGTCTTGGGGGTCCTTACAGCGGGATTCTGCGATTCTAGAGTGTGAAACCTTCGCCCTTGTCCTCTCCTCCTGGGGCTACATCTTGATAGAAAACGGCCCCACCCTAATCCAGATCACCTTGCTTCACCTCCAAACTCCCCCAAAACATGACTTTCACCTCAAATCCCCTCACCAGCACAACAAAAAACTGATTTTTGCAACAAATCTCCTCACAAACACCCCCAGACCGGATTTTCAGCTAAAATCCCCACACAAACACCTCAAAAACCAGGTTTTCACCTTAAGGCTCCTCAGAAACACCCCAACATGATTTTTTCCACAAATCTCTTCACAAACACCCCAAAAAGCTGATTTTCACATAAAATCCCCTCACAACTCTCCCCAAAATGTGTTTTTCACCTAAGATCTCCTCACAAACACCCCCAACCCATTATTTTTATCACAAATCTCTTCACAAACACCCCAAACCCACTATTTTTGCCACAAATCTCTTCACTAACACCCCAAAAAGCAGATTTTCACCTAGCATCCCCTTGCAAACCTCCCCAAAATTTTATTGTCACTTAAGATCTCCTCACAAACACCCCAAAATCTGATTTTCACCTAAAATCCCCACAAGGGTGCCCACCTGGGGCTGCAGAAGCAGTTGTCCTGGCCCATCCTGGCCGGCACAGGAGGACCCTTGCTGTGCACCAGGGACGCGGCCCAGCCGGTGACAACGAGGTTGGGCTGTGGGGCGCTGGTGCCAGAGCAGCTCTGCTCGACCGGAGCCTGCCCCTCGCAGCCCCGCTCCGTGCCAGCACCGCTCCCTGTGCTGTGTCTGCTGGCAGCGGCTCCAAGTGACCAGCTCGGGGAGCCCAGTGGAAAGACTGCAGGGCTTGGGGTTGGTGTTTAGGGCTTCTTCCCAGCACGGCCCTGCCTGCCTTGCACCGGGCAGCCTAGAGCAGGACGCGGCACGTGGGCAGGACCATCTCCCTCCTTGCCTGGGGCTTTGCTGTCACTGTCAGCCCTCCAAGCCCACTGCGGCCACGGTTGCCATGCCCTGCACTGCTCATCAGCCCATGTGCTGTTTGCATGCTGCCACTGCGCAGGCACATCTTTTGGAGGGGCCTCTTGGGGCTGTGGGCTGGCTCCGAGTGCACCTGAGGTGCTCCCTGGCCGGGCCCGGCAGGGACTCGGGGATCTTCGCTTCAGTGCTCTCTCGTCTCATCTTCTGCCGCCTTGTCTAACTGGGTCCCCTTCTTCCTCACTGGTGGTCTGTAGCCGACTCCCTCTGGGCCATCTGCCCCCGCCATCTGCTGCACAATCGCAGCTGCAGCAGGATTTCCATTGGGAGCAGTCACCGCTCCTATTGACCTGGCCCTCTGCAGGCCCATGGCCGTGCTCCCCAGCAGGGCGATGCAACCCGTAGTAGTTAGCAGAGGACAGGGAAAGGCAGGAGGAGAAAAGGGCAGAAAGCAGCACCCAGAGACTCGGTCAGGGAAACAGAACTTTATTTTGTTTTTCCTGAATGAAGGATGGATGGATCCCTACTACTGACAGGAGCAGAGTAGGCGCTTGTGGGGCTGGGGAGAGTCCTGGGGGATGGGTACCCTTGTCCCTGGGGAGAGTCCTGGGGGCTGGGGACCCTTGTCCCTGGGTGTCGTGTCCCTAGGCAGAGGGACCTTCTGCCATCACACCTTCTGGCTCGTCCTGCAGCTGGAGTTAACTCCATTTCCCACCGCTCTCTGGGCCCAGCCGTCCAGCCAGTTTTCCTCCCAGGAGAGTGTTCGCCTGTCCAGTCCAGAGGCTGACAGTTTCCTAAGCAGAATGGTATGAGCTGGGACAGAGATTCGTTAGTCAAAGTATCGATTGGCTTTTTTACCTTAAAAATAAAATATAATTTCTCCTAAATCTGATGTAAAATTATGGTTAAATTGGACTGTCAAAAGAGTGAGCTGGGACAGAGGTCAACATTTTCTAAAATGAATAGAATTCCATGCCTAGCACATCTATGTTGAAAGGGTTCATTTGAGTAGGTTGCATTTAATGTGAGGTTTTAGTGCACACTCTCTGTAAGAAATAAGGCAAAGCTGTGGACACTGTGTTTGTGTTGTTTGGGACACTGCCGCTTAGTTTCATCATATAGTCAAAGTGAGAAATCAAGAAATGAGGACCTTCAAAAATGCATATTTTAAGAAAAATAACGTCTTACAGTGTACACAAATTGGAGTGGATTTCACAATTGCTGTAAAGGTGTTTTGAGTTTTTTTTCCTTGCATGATATGGTGTGGAATAATGACTAGAGACAATTGAACTGACTAATATGGTACTAACTTGATCTGGTGAATGTTCTGTTAAAGTAAAAGCTTTTCCAGTTAGGCATTAAATCCTGAAGGACTTTTATCAAGAGCGAAAATGGAAGCTTAGGGATATTTGAAAATATACAATCTCTGCTGAATTTATGGCTTGTAACAAATGGAATCTGAAGAAATGCTGTGTTGTTTTTCCACACCTACAGCCAAACTCTCATGTTTCTTTTGACTACCGTGAAGCCAAACTGACTAGTCAAACGAGAATAGAAGCTTAGTAGTGCTTGTGGCTGAGGCAGTAGAAGCGGAAATTAAATAAATCAATTACTGCCAGTGCAAAGGAAAATTCTGACTTTTTTTGTAGTGAAAACTCAGAGGCGGTGCTCAGTACTGCCAAGACAGTGAGACTGAGAGTCCTGTGCTGGTAGTCCCATCCGAATGGAGCAGAAGACAACGTTGAATAAAATCTTACAAACGCTTCCCGAGTGTCTTTCCTGTGGTGTGTCAGGTGGACAACGTCTGGTCATTCAGCAAGCAGTATTACGGCCTGAAAAGGAATGTCATTCCAAATGGGAATCAACAACATGCAGAAGATACACTCTGAAGATGTTGCTCCAGCACCTTGCAGCACTTTTTAACAATTTTATGGCACAGAGAGGTGGTGTCAGCTGAGCTACTGCAGAAAAACCTCAGTTTTTCAGCCTGTATTCCTCTCTTTTCCTTGCTGTCTCAACATGAAAATTGTAGGCTTTCTGCTGGGAGGAAAGATGTCTTTGTACTGTGTCCTTCATAAGAGATGCTTTTGCATACATCGGGTTCTCTGTGTGTGTGTGTGTGTGTGTGTGTGTGCGCACGCGTTACATCTGTCTGCAGAACTTGTGAGGTCCTGCAAGCTGTGAATGAAGATGAGAAAATAATATTATGTTACGTCTCCACCCATGACAGGCCATAAACCCAGAGACTTTGTGATTCTTGTGTCTCAAAGGCAACCCTGTAAGCCAACACGAGCATGTAGTTTCAAGTTTAACGGTGAGCACTTTGGACCCAAAGTTTTAAATACTATTGACTTAAAACTGGGCCTGCCATTGGGTGACAAAGATAAGATTTATTTTTTAAAAATTTAGATTGGTAGGTGACCTAAAATACAAATTATTGACGTTTTCATATCAGATTTGCTTGTCAACTTGAAGGTGCGATGAAGTAAATTCAGAGTATCACAGGCTTGTAGCAGAGTCCAGCATTGCTTCTTTGCATCTTTTTCAACTTCTTATTGAAGAAATATGTGATTCTTCCCCTTGCCCTGCAGTGAACCCTACTAAAGTCAGTTACCCTCACGTCTATGCCACCTTCTCTAGAATACTGCAGAAGTGAAATCCCTTGTGCCAGATTCCAGATCTACAGAGACAGCAACAGCTCCTGTACAGTGAGTAGCTCTTCAAACCTAAAGGCTTGCATTTTGTGCTAATTTTTGCCTTCAGTTTCTGAAGCACAGTGTAATTCTATTGGCATCCATAAAACATTTGATACTGATCTAAGTTCTGCAGAAATGGCCAGCAATTGCAATTCATAGGCTCTCGTGTTTCTTTCTTTCTTTGTTTTTTAAACAGGTGAGTTACTGCAGTCAAGTAACATCAGGTGTTATGCTGTACTTAGCAGCAAATTTTACTGGCTCATCACAATCCATTGAAGACACTGCTCTGGAATGTATAAAGTTTTTGGAGCCGAAAGGCTGCAAGTACTGAAGTTGAAAACGGATTTCTGAAGAGACCTCCAAAGAATCTCGAGCAGCACCGGTTGGAATTCCTGCATGGGTGTTGGTAATTTTTCTGCACATTGATTACTTCCGATCAGGTAGCCAATATTGGGCTTGAGCCTGAGAATATCTAGTGCAAGCTATTAAATGAAGATTAGGCCTTAGGCTCTAAATTCAGTTTTTAATTTTGAAAAGATTAAGGGCCAAATACGCTCTTGATTGTGTTAACAAATTTTACATAGATGGAGGTAGAACTTGGTGCAGTAGAACTGTAGCTCATGAGACTATTTCACTGTTTCAACACTATATGGAATGTAGTTGTATTCAGCCAACTGAATTTATTTAATTCACTCCGAGGGTGGTGAGGCACTGGCACAGACTGCCCAGAGAAGTTGCAGATGCCCCATTCCTGGAAGTGTTCAAGGCCAGGCTGGGTGGAGATTTGAGCAACTTGGTTTGCTGGAAGCATCCCTGCTTGTGGCAGAGGGGTTGGAACCAGGCAACCTTTAAGGTCCCTTCCAACCCAAACCGTTCTGTCATTCTATGATTAAATCAGTAAGTACCACCCTGTCTAGTCTGCGAGAGAAGTGATGCTGCTAAGCAGTTTATCCAGTGCTCTGACCGGGTTGTCTAGCTTCTTGCACATCCATTATTTGTAAATTGCACCCTATGGAAGTTACTGTTTGCTCGTGATTGCGCTTCATCTATCAGTACCTGTAGTTACTCTGACTTCCAATAAATTATTTTTCCTGAGGTTATAAATCCACGTATAAAATTTACGACAGCATCTCTGGAATGGCTTCAGACATTGTTCCAGCAAGATTGCTTTGTAGTGATGGTGGGGGCTGCTGGATTCTGACAGAAGTGCTGTGACCCCCAGCTGGCAAGCTGAATGCAAGACTGCTCTGCTAGTGTGGAATCAATTCAGAACAGCAAGACTCTTGGATCCACCCCCCTCACAGCTGAAAAGGGAGAAGAGTTTCAGAGATTTTATTTTGGCATGTGTTTGTCTTCTGCTCTTATTTTTGGCTCAAGTAACACCCCAATACAACCCCAGGATGATCATCAGCAGTTAGACAGTGACATGAGTGTGGGGGTGGTTAAGAGAATCAAGGCATGTGAACTGCCCTTTCGTCTTGCTGTAGTCTCATAACTGGTGGAGCAAGAGCTCTAGGGGCCTGGTCCAGTTCTCACTTAAGTAAACGCATCTTCAGTTCACCCTTTAACCAAATCAAATCCTTCTTCAGTGACTTATAGACTACAGCATGCCTGCAAGTTTTGCATATGGCGTGTCTACTCAGTGCAACAGCAGATACACCAGCTGGATCTTAGAAACAAGCACCCTCAAAAGCTGATTTTCACCTAAAATCTCCTCACAAATACACCCAAACTATGCTTTTTGCCACAGATCTCCTCACAAACACTGTAAAAACATGATTTTCACCTAGAATCTCCTCAAAAACACCACAAAGTTGGCATTTTTACAACAAATCTCCTTACAGACACTCCAAAAAGATGATTTTAACCAAAAAATCTCCTCACAAACACAAACTATGATTTTTGCCAGAAATCTCCTCACAAACACTGTAAAAACATGATTTTCACCTAGAATCTCCTCAAAAACACCACAAAGTTGGCATTTTTACAACAAATCTCCTTACAGACACTCCAAAAAGATGATTTTAACCAAAAAATCTCCTCACAAACACAAACTATGATTTTTGCCAGAAATCTCCCCACAAACACCGCAAAAAGCTGATTTTCACCTAGGATCCCCTCAAAACCACCACAAAGTTGGCATTTTTACAACAAATCTCCACACAGACACCCCAAAAAGCTTATTTTCACCTCAAATCCCCTCTAAAACTTCACAAAATTGTGATTTTTACTAGAAATCTCCTCACAGACGCCCCAAGCAGCTGATTTACACCTAAAATCTCCTCACAAATGCACCCAAGCTATGCTTTTTGCCACAAATCTCCTCAGAAACACCGCAAAAAGGTGTTTTCCCCTGAAATCCCATCTAAAACAGCACAAAATTATGCTTTTTGCCACAAATCTCCTCACAAACTCCCCCAAAAGCTGATTTGCACCTAGAATACTCTCAAAACCACAACAAAATTGTGCTTTTTTTCAACACATCTCCTCACAGACACCCCGAAAATCTCATTTTCACCCAAAGCCCCCTACAAACACAACAAAAGTGTGATTTTTACAAGAAACCTCCTCACAGACATCCCAAAAAGCTGATTTTCACCGAAAATACCCAAACACCTCAAGAAGCTTATTTTCATCTAAGATCTCCTCACAAACACTCCTAAACAACAGGTTTTTCCACAAATCGCCTAAAAAACACCGCATAAAGCTGATTTTCAGCTGAAATCCCCCCCAAACCACCACAAAATTGTGACTTTTACAAAAAATCTCCTTACAGACACCCCAAAAAGCTGATTTTAACCTACAATCCCAACACAAACACCACAAAATTTTGATTTTTGCAACAAATCACCTCACAAACACCACAAGAATCTGATTTTCACCTAAAATCCCCGCAAAAACGCCACAAAATGATTGTTTTCACACAAATCTCCCTACAAACATCCCAAAATCTTTTTTTCCCCTAAAATCCCCACAGAAACACCTCAAAAAGCTGTTTATCACCAAAAAGATCTCTCACAAACACACCCGTGCTATGATTTTTGCACAAATCTACTCAAAACCACCAGAGTTCTGAGTACATGCATGACACACCAGGGAGAAAGAGTCTGAGTGCTGCCTGCACCAAGCATTCCTCTTAGCTATGCAGGTGGCTTCCTACGCAGCAGTTTAAAACCTGCCTTTCAGGACATGCTGAACTGAGCTGTGCAGCCACTGCAAGGACACTCTACACAACAGTGGCATCTCTGAAATACTGACATTGTGCCGAGCTCACGCCTACATCAGCGGGTCTGCCCTCTGCCCCCAGTGAGACCTCAGCTGTCCTGGTGCAAAGCACTCCTGGTGCTATGTTAGGCCACGTTCTGCATGCAGCCAGGTGTCTTTAGGGTACAGGGGGAAAGGCATCTCTCCAGTATAAACCAAGGATTGTATTTACCAGCCTCTGTGCAACTTTCAGGACACAGAGACTCAGGTTTCTGGTGCAGAGGTTTTGCTTAAACTCAAATTAATTTGCTTAACTTTTCACTTTATTTGTGGGTACGACATCTTTTTACATGTAGCACCATTTACAGCTGCTTTTCAAACAGACTTCTTGCCTTTGTGAAATCATCTCAAAAAGCGATTCGTGGGTGCATTTAACAAGTAGTTTTGTCACACAGGTACTGAAGATTGCTGACCTGTTTTAGAGCGTAGTGCGTTTGGGTGCCTCATGTTCCTCAGTAATCACTGAAGCACTGGACCAGAGGGAGGTATACGTGCTTCCAGCCCCATGCCAGCACATGTGCGGTTGCATGAAAACAGCTGCTGCCTTTATACTGGAATTCTCGGAGAGATTTCGTACCTTGTGTGTTTCTCAGTCTGACTGAAGAATTCCATTATTTCTCTTCAGCACAACAAAACAGTAGCCAGGCATAGAGGCCCAGCAAGTGTTTTTGTAGGGAAAGATAAATCAAAGCAACAAGTATAATCTACCCTATGGTGGCTGTCAGGCTGACACCCAGAGGAGCACTACGAGGACTGTGTTGTGGTGCTGAAGAGCACGGGGCTGGCCTCTAAAGGTGGGCAAGCTGGATCCTAGCATGCCCTGCTTGGGCTCCATCACTTTGAGAAAAAATGCTAATCCTACACATCTTGCAGGATTTCTTTTGCCACAACTGCCCTCTCCCTTCTCCCGTTTTTACCAGGCCTTTTGGCCAGGCAGAATTGACAGTGATCAGCTGTGGGAACAGTGAATTTCCTCTCCCACCAACTTCCACATAATGCACTGTATAACTCTCAAGTCCACCAGAGGGATGTTTTGGCCTCAGGCTGCAGCGGCACCACGGGGTGACCACATCTTCCCAGAACCACAGCCCCACAGCTCGGCGAGAGGCTGTGCTCTGGAGGCACAACTTGCACACCCTGCTACCAACTCCAACGCGTCATCTGGGAAGGACTGGTACCACTAGGAAAGGCAAGGTGCATGGCTTCCAATTCCTATAGGTAAAAGAACACATTAAGGTGTTAAATTTCTAAAGACAGGATATTATCTAAAAAGATGCTTTTTTAACAAAATAAAAGGAAACACTTTTTAGGCAGAGTTGTCTGTTGCAAAATGTCCACAGTGAGGTAATACTACTTCGAGCTTTAATCCAAGTTGATTAAAACTCTGTAGTTAATACTTGATTTCATCTCCTCCTTTTCCCCATTTAAAAGTGTGCCAGTTGTTCAAAACTGAATACAAATGCCTGATATTAGTCAGCTTATGTGCCCTTATAACTGAAGCAGAACCATATACAGAATAAGAGCTGTAACTACTCTACTCTCTAGCAGTGCTTTATTAAAAATAATGAACATGTACAAATATAAACTATATCCATGCAATTAAATTCCTGCATTTGTTTTTTGCTCTAAGAAAAGTGTTGCATCTCAACAAACACCCCCCTGTACCAGACTCTCACTCCTCCCTGGCGAGGACCATTGAGACGCAGACTCCAATATAGAGGAAGTGCAAAATGGCAGGTTTATTGATTACGCAATTCCCTCTTATAGCCCTGTCCTGCAAGAGGCCCTCCTTCATAGGCAGTCCCTAACCTCTACTGTCACATCCCGTGTTCTTCCGCATCGCCGTCCCTAACTTGTTGACCTACTCTGCCCACAAATCCCTCTCCCCTTGCAAGAGTAGCACACGTTGAACAGCAGAGGTAAGCTGCATGCCACGCACGCATGTGAGGAGACATGGAAATGCACAACTCAAATCACTGGAAGCAATAACAGAAGAAGCAAAGCTGCAACACCCCATAGGATCCATTCCTCTACACTAAATGATGCAAACCAGTCCCATACACCCTGCAAAGCATCAGCCAGCGCATCCAGTTCCACCCCCCCCCCCCTCCAAATCACTCCCCAGCCACCAAACCGCGACAGCCAGAGTGACACCTGGCCCCCATTCTACAGTGTATTATTGATTAAAGGTAACTGTCCATAAAGCTAGTACTAACATATTATTGGCTAAACTACTGCATATGCCAAGGAACCACGTTACAGTAAAATGAACGATGTTGATATTTCTCTTCAATTGTTTTTCTGTCAGCTGGTACTCGCTCTCACTGATCCAGCTTCTGTATGCCTTCCAGCTGCTCATCAGAAGGCTGTCTTTTCTCCTCACCGAACTGGCCTTTGTTTATCTTTCAGTTCTCCGTTTCAAGGCCTTCTTCTCTGCAAAACGTTCCCACAATTCCCCCTTTTTGTTTTTCGATGACTAAAGCATTCAGGTGAAACATATGATCGACTTGATGTTGTATACACTGGAACACACAGGATAATTGTTAAAGCGATTAACACCATTAAAAATAACATTCCTCCTCATTCTTGTCAACTGCTTTTGTGATTGAGGCTTAACAGTTGTCAAACAGCAACGTTGTTTGATCCATCTTGTAGGTGCCCAAAGTGGTCCTGTATCTGTGAAAACACAAGCATAACCTCATCCCATGTTAGTACCTTATACAGACCTGTCCAGTGCCCATAGTAACTGTTTTTCAATAGCACTTTCACATTGTCTTGTACTTGCTCTAATTTTGACGTCATGGCTTGCATATGCTTCAACATCGGCACAATCTGATCACCTCCTGCTAATCACAAAAACATCATTAGATATTGCCCCTTCATCAATCTGTTTTGTAGTGTCTCTCCTGATTCCCCCCTGCCATGCAGCACTTAGCATATTTTTGGTCACTGGGATATAAATGATTGTCGAGTCTTGACCTAATAACTGAATACTTCTTTTTCTTCCCTTGGTGATTATCATTGTAATAATTTTAAATCGAGTGACTATGTTTTTGTGTGTTTGCTTGTTTTTAAGGTTGAAGTGGTAAAATATCCACTCAATAATTTGTAACGAATCATTTGAATTTTCCTCTATCGTTGGCTCAATTTTCCCTAAAGATTGTCTGCACTAGGACCCAGCAGTTGCTGACAAGCAGCCCTGGAATGCAGAGTGTTCTCACAAATCGGCTTTCTCCAAGAGAGATAACACCATTAACTCCTCTGGACTTCTTCAAAGCTGAAAAAAAAAAAAAACTTAGAAAGGAAGGAGAAGGGCAGGGTGGGGTGTGTGTGCGGGGGACTCACACACATACAGCTGCAAGGTTAGACAGATTTTGTATGTTTTGCCAGGTATTTTAAACTTTTACCTTCTGAAGCCTTTCATTCCAAAGATCCCCAGGTAAATCTACCTGCTTGCTGGCTTAGTGGATGTTTGAGATTGAAAGGTGCCAGAGATATATTTTCAAGATTAATCAAAACCAATTTGTTAAGTCTTACAAATGTTTGAAGTACTTCAAACACACACACACACACACAATCACTCATTTCTCAGCTACTGGAGCACCCGGGAATCAAACTTGCACCTGGGGATAGTTAGTCTCTGCCCGCAAGAGGGAAAAATGTTTGAAAATTGGGACGTGTTTGCTGCGTTCATGATGGTTGAGAGCATATAAGGCTTTAGGTAGAAGGAGATCCTGCTGTGCCCAGGGAATTGCCGTTCCAGGGAGGTGTCCTTCCCCCTCCCCTAGTTGCAGCAGTAAACGTTTGAGCATTCTGTGTGCTCGCTCCACGATTGCCTGCCCTTGCCTATTCCCGGGAATGCCCGTTTTCAACTGAATGCCCCATCGTTCTGCCCTTTGACGGGTTAAAAGCGCCATATAGTTGGACCCATTATCTGTTTTTATAACCTCTGGTTCAACCAGCCACGCCATACATGTTAACCAGTGTAGAATCGTGGCTCTTGCGGTATTTCTCGCGTGTGAGGTGGCCACGATCACTGTGCTGTACGTGTCAATAGTGACCTGCAGAAATCACCGAGACCTAAAGGGTGCAAATTCCGTAACATTAGTCTGCCAAATTTGATGTGCCTCAATACCCCTGGGGTTTATGTCTGCTTCCCAGAGGGGACCATTTTGACAATAAGGGCAAGCTTGAACAACTTCTCGCGCATATGGTTTCGGAATTTTACATGTCCTTGCCAATGCATCAGCGCCGAGATGCATCTCATCATGCAGCCGCTTTGCCTCCTGCAATGCCCAGACCTTCGCTGTGGCATCTGCTGGGTCATTTCCTGTCTTATACAATCCAGGGAGCTTCTGATGAGAAGGAGTATGTATAACTGCCGCCTTTTCACTGCAAAGTTGCCCTGCTCGGCTCAGTAACATGGCCGCTTCCGTAGTGGTGAAATGCATATGGATAAGTTTCTGGCATATGGTAAAGGTGCACAGTGAGTCCGTGACTATGTTTATTGGTTGATCTGGGAAGGCAAGGAGCGCCAGTTCTACCCCTTTTGCCTCCAGCCACTGTAACGAGGCCTGTGGGTCATAATGTTCAATATGCTCCCAACTAGAGCCCTGCTGCCAAGTCGCGACCGCTTTATGTGTTAGGGATGATGCGTCAGTAAAGATCGTGAGCCCATCTACTGGAGTACTGGAAAAATTTGTCTCAACATGCAGCTGCAGCATCCGCAGATGAGGCAGCCATTGCAAATTCCATCCGCATTGGACCATTCCCTGGTACCCTTCCAAGGACGCTTGCAGTTCTGGTGAGAGTGCAACGAGGTTGTCCCAAAGGTGATGAGTAAGAGGAGACACCAAAACATCTGGATCTTTTCCAAGAGACATGCCTGCTGCCCATCGCAGTCGCAGAATAATTAGCTCTGAGAGCAATCCGATGGTGGCTACCGCTGTCTTAGGGGCCTGACTTTGCCACAACAGAAGGCTAATTTCAGTCACTCCCTGACAAAGAGCCCTTTGCTATCTTCCTCTGTCTCTGATGGACAGACAGAGCTGTTTATAGTCACACTGCTCTGTACAAACTCAAGTCACTACATACTGAAGACTTCTGATCTGTTGCAAGCTCTCCTTTTGAGAAAAGAGCTGAGCTCTGATGATATTCGTACTCAAAGAACTTCTGAAATTAGTAGGAGCTCCTGAGAGGCAGGTAACCCAACACCAGGTACTGAGATATGAAATATAGATTCTATTTCTATTGCAAACATTGAAAGTACAGTGATTTTTCTTCCAATTTAACTGTGCTGTAAGATCACCCTTTTGAATTTGCCAGGATTCAAGACTGTATCACAATACAGAATGCTATCTGTTACTGCCAACACAGAAATAAAGCAGAGCAGAATCTGAGTGAAATTTTCAAACTCGGATCACATTTCTCATTAAAGTCACTTAAAATGAAGATGTCCTCTTTCTAGTGAAAACCCTGGCTTTGCATAAACACCTCCCATAATCTTAAGCTATAGCATGAGTATGTTTCTACTATGTGCTGTGGAATATGTATATTTAAATGCACACTGCCTACATATGCACAGCCTATTATCCGTGTGTTTCTTTGTGCGCTGTTTGATATTGTAAACACAAACAAGTTCTCATGCTTTGCATCTCACCTCATTGTTTTACACTAAGATATAATTAAATCAGAAAACCCTAAGGAGTCAATATTCACACTAGATTCCCCAGAATTTATCCTATTTTACGAAGAGTAAAAGACACGTGGAAATTCCTTGTAGTCATTCACTTGCAATGTTACTTTGTTCCATATCAGATAAGCGCAAAAAAACGTGTTTTGGTTTCAGTAAATTAGTCCCTTGGGATTATCTAGACATGACCTTGACAGACGACCCATCTCACCACAGATGAAACATTTTGCATATGGAAATGCCCCTGCAAAATCCCATAGAGTTTATGATCCACAGCAAAAAAATGGTAAAGAGATAGACAATCGTGAACCCACTAGAATGACAGCATTTACTACACTGTTATAACATAAACGCTATCCTGTCTCTCACACAGTTAAATCCACTGCTCCAATGTGATATTCCTTTAAACATATTAACCTATCTTCTCACAACACTTAAATTACTGAAACTAAAGTTCATTTTTCATTAGTCAGAAAACTCACGATGAAAGCACCTTGAAAAAGACAAATTTCTAAGACATACCAGCTGCTGGATCTGCTTTGGTTTTGCATTTGCTGATGTCATGTTCTGTGGATCCATATTTGTAACAGACTCCTATCTTGACTTTCCAGTACCGCAGGACAATCAGCCACATCATGGCTAGGTTCCCTACAGTGGAAACATACCTTTGAAAATAAAAATTTACATGTGTTTTCACAGGCAGTTCATGTAGCAAAACACAGCACTTGCACATGACACTACAAAAAAAATCACTAACTCCAAATACCTAGTTACCACCTATAGGTAGTAGGCTTTTACTAGATCAGTATTTCTCTTGACTGAAACACTGAGAGTGCTATTAGGTCCTTATCACTAGTGTTGAGATTTGAGGTTACTCTAATATTAAAAGACAAGATTCTGCGAACGGCACCCAGACCTGAACATTCCAGTCCAATAATACCTTCCAGCTTTTCAGAAGGCAAACGTACCAAGGGATGTTCTCCTCATGGCAAAACAGCCAAACAAAAGAGACGCTGTACCCTGTTGCAAAGTCACTGTCAGTGGTCTATGCCATGAAACTGTATTATTACGGGTACTTTTCTTCTTTCATCAGCACCACACTCACTGATAACCAAATATCCTGGATGAATGGTGATGCGTGATTTTGACTACATCACACTTCCTGAACGCTTTTAATGTTACTGCAGTAAACACTGAAGTACATGTAAGCAACACTGCACCAGTCTTACAATTTACTCACGTGAAATTCAAACGTCTCACATTTATTAGTAGTACAGACTCTATACTGCGTACTGAGATTACATTCATTAGGAGTCTGTGCTGAGATAACTGCTTTTAAGGAAGCCAGATCTCACGCCAATTCCCAAACAGAAGACACCACAGAAAGCGGGTCCAAACCAGCCGGACTATTACTCTGATGAATAACACACGGAGAGGCACTGAATTGGTTTCCCCCAGATGCCTGCAGGGAAGAGAAATTCATCAAAGCGTAGCGAAACACCGTTTAACCTTAAGAGCCATGCTAAAGGCTAAGGAATAGGCTGAAATGCATTGCCTGCTTCAAAGCTGAGTGCCAGCTCCTTCTCCAGCTCGGCTCCCTCTGCTTCGGTGCCCCCTCTGCCTCGACGGCTTTCCCTCAGGAACGCCGCAAATCTGTCTACGTCTTTGTTCAGATAGTCCCTTCTCTTCCTCATCTTCTCTCCCTTCTCTTGCTCCTTCCTCAGGGCGTGCGGGCCGGGGCCGCCAGGCATCTTCTCCCACGGGGTGGCATCCAGCGCCCTCTCCACAGCCAGGCCGCTCCACCGGGCCCATATCCATATCGTCGTGGCGGGATCGTGCCGGGGCGCTGGCTGCCCCGGGAAAGCCATCAGGAGGGTCGGCACGCCTCGGGAACCTCGACGAGGCCGCACCCCGCCAGACGCTGTGGGCGCAGGTGCTCCTTAAGCAGAAGTGCGGGGGGGCCCGGAGCACGGCGATGGCATCACTTCCAGCCAGCGCGAGCCGTTGCCCCGCCCCTGAACATTAGCACCTCAAAAATCTGATTTTCACCTAAAATCTCCACACAAACACGCCCAAAATGTAATTTTAACAGAAATATCTCCTCACAAAGACAGCCAAGCCACGATTTTGCCACAAATCTCTTCACAAACATCCCCAAAATACGATTTTCACCAAAACTCCCCTCTAAAAAACCACAAAATTGTGATTTTACCAAAAAACTCCTCACCAGCACCCCAAAAAGCTGATTTTCACCTACAATCCCCTCAAAACCACAGAAAATTGTGATTTTTACAATAAATCTCCTCACAGACACCCCAAAAACCTGATTTTCACCTAAAATCCCCTTACAAACACCTCAGAAAGCTATTTTACACCTCTAATGTCCTCACAAACACACCCAGACTATGGATTTTGTCACAAATCTCCTCAGAAACACCACAAAACCCTGATTTTTGCCTGAAATCCCCCCTAAAACACCGCAAAATTGTGATTTTTGCAATAAAGCTCACCTGAAATGCCACAAAAAGCTGATTTTCACCTAGAATCCTCTCAAAAACACCAGAAAATTGTGATTTTTACAAGAAACCTCCTCACAGACACCCCAAACAGCTGATTTACACCTAAATCCCCCTACAAACACAACAAAATTGTGATTTTTACAACCAATCACCTCACAGACACCACAAAAAGCTGATTTTCTCCAAGAAATCTCCTCAGAAACCCACCCAAACTATGATCTTTTTTGCCACAAATCTCCTCCAAAACACAGCATAAAGCTGATTTCACCTATAATCCCCTCGAAAACAATACAAACCTGTGATTTTTTTACTACGAATCTCCTCACAGACACCCCAAACAGCTGATTTTCACCTAAATTCTCCTCACAAACAAACCCAGACTATGATTTTGCAACAAATCTCCCAACAAACACTGCAAAAAGCTGATTTTCACCTAACATCCCCTCAAAAAACCCACAAAACTGTGATTTTTGCAACAAATCTCCTCACAGACACACCAAACAATTGATTTTCACCTAAAATCCCCTACACAAACACCTCAAAAAGCTTTTTTTTACCTAAAATCTCCTCAGAAGCACACCCAAACTATGATTTTTGCAACAAATCTCACAAACACTGCAAAAAGCAAGTTTTCCCCTGAAATCTCCTCTAAAAACCCACAACACTGTGATTTTTACTACGAATCTCCTCACAAACACCCCAAACAGCTGATTTTCACCTAAAATCTCCTCACAAACACACCCAAACTATGATTTTTGCCCCAAATCTCCTCAGAAACACTGCAAAAAGCTGATTCCCCCTAAAATCAACTCTAAAACACCACAAAATTGTGATTTTTACTACAAATCTCCTATCAGACACCCCAAAAAGCTGATTTTAACCAAAAAATTTCCTCACAAACACACTCAAATTATGCTTTCTGCCACAAATCTCCTCACAAACTCCCCAAACAGCTGTTATTCACCTAAAATCCCCTCAAAACCACCACAAAATTATTATTTTCACAACAAATCTCCTCACAAACACCCCAAAATCTGATTTTCACCTAAAATCCCCACACAAACACCTCAAAAACCTGTTTTTCACCAAAAAAATCTCCTCGCAAACACACCCAAACTATGATTTTTGTACAAATCTCCTCAAAAACACCGCAAAAAGGTGATTGTCACCTAAAATCCCCTCAGAAACACCACAGAATTGTGATCTTTACTTAGAATCTCCTCAGAGACACCCAAAAAAGCTTGTTTTCACCAAAAAAATCTCCTCACAAAACCACCAAAACTATATTTGCCACAAATCTCCTCATAAACACTACAAAAAGCTGATTTTCTAATAAAATCTCCTCACAACTCCCCCAAAATTGTCATTTTTAAAACAAATCTCCTCACAAACACCCCAAACAGCTAATTTTCAATTAAAATCTCCTCACAAACACCCCTGAAATGTGATCATTCACTCGAAGTCTCTTCTAAAACACACCCAAACTGTGATTTTTACCACAAATCTCCTCACAATCCCCACCATATCTCCTACCCTTCCTGTCCCGCCTGAAGAGTTTATACCCCACACTGATGGATCCCTACTACTGACAGGAGCAGAGTAGCCACTTTTGGGGCTGGAGAGAGTCCTGGGGGATGGGGACCCTTGTCTCTGGGGGGTGCCACATTCCCCCGGGCGAGTGCTCCCTGACCTGCTCCAAAGCCGCTCTGCAGGGAAAGGCACAGAGGGCAGGCGGTCAGGATCCCCATGGATGGTGGCTTTGGACCAGGTATTCTCTCTCAGGGTTGGATCAGTCTTGCTACTTGTCTCTTCTCACACCTCCCATGAGAGTAGCTGGGCTCCTCTGAACCCCAACACACAGTCGAAGGAGAAAGGAGTTTGTGTTACAAAACAGTGCTCGAAATGCTGTTTCCTGGGAGGCAAGCCACCAGAGGTCTACAAAAGAGCGTGTGGCTCTGATTCCTCCCACTGCGTAAGACGCCAGCAGCTGAAACGAGCAGTAGAAAGATCAACTCTCTGCACCCCCTTGTGAAAGTTCTCCCCAGTGACACTGTCACCGATCCGCAGGCCAACGGCTGTGGGAACATTTTACAGAGAAGAAGGCCTGGATGCTGTGGGACTGATTGATACCGAGCTAGTCTAACAAGGCCTTGAAACAGAGAATTGAAAGATAAACAAAGGCCAGTTCAGTGAGGAGAAAAGGCATCCTTCTGATAAGCAAAGGCCAGCTGAAAGGAATACAAGCGCTAGTTCAGTGGGAACGAGTACCAACTGAAAGGAAACCAGTGGAAGAGAACTATCAACACAGTTAATTTTAGTGTAACTTGGTTTTTAACATGCACGGTAGTTTCAGAGAATCACAGAATCACAGAATAACCAGGTTGGAAGAGACCCACCGGATCATCGAGTCCAACCATCCCTATCAAACACAAAACCATGCCCCTCTGCACCTCGTCCACCCATGCCTTAAACACCTCCAGGGAAGGTGACACAATCACCTCCCTGGGTAGCCTGTTCCACGGCCCAATGACCCTTTCTGGGAAAAATTTTTTCCTGATGTCCAGGCTAAATCTCCCCTGGTGGAGCTTGAGGCCATTCCCTCTTGTCCTGTCCCCTGTCACTTGGGAGAAGAGGCCATTACCCTCCTCTCTACAACCTCCTTTGAGGTAGTTATAGAGAGCAATGAGATCTCCTCTCAGCCTCCTTGAGGCTAAACAACCCCAGCTCTCTCAGCCATTCCTCATAAGGCCTGTTCTCCAGTCCCTTCAACAGCTTCATTGCTCTTCTCTGGACTCGCTCCAGAGCCACAACATCCTTCTTGTGGTGAGGGGCCCAGAACTGAACAGAGGATTCGAGGTGCAGTCTCACCAGTGCTGAGTACAGAGGGAGAATAACCTCCCTGGACTTGCTGGTCATGCTGTTTGCGATATAAGCCAAGATGCCACTGGCTTTCTTGGCCACCTAGGCACACTGCTGGCTCATGTTCAGTCCCTGTCAATTAACACCCCCAGGTCCCTCTCCTCCCGGCAGCTTTCTAGACAGACTTCTCCTAGTCTGTAGCACTACATAAGGTTGTTGTGCCCCAAGTGCCGGACCCGGCATTTCGCCTTGTTAAACCTCATGCCATTGGTCTCAGCCCAGCGGTCCAGCCTGTTCAGGTCCCTTTGCAGAGCCTCCCTGCCCTCCAGCAGATCGACACTTCCACCCAGCTTGGTGTCATCTGCAAACTTGCTCAGGGTGCACTCGATGCCTTCATCTAGGTGGTTGATAAAGACATTGAACAGGGCTGGACCCAGCACTGAGCCCTGGGGAACCCCACTTGTAACTGGCCTCCAGCTGGAGTGAACACCATTTCCCACCACTCTCTGGGCCCAGCCATCCAACCAGTTTTCACCCAGGAGAGTGTGTGCCTGTCCAGGCCAGAGACCGACATATTCCGAAGCAGAATACATAGACCGACATATTCCGAAGCAGAATACATAGATTTGGCATGTGAGAAACTGTGTCAAAGGCTTTACTGAAGTCCAGGAAGATACATCCACAGCCTTTCCCTTGTCCAGCAGCCAAGTCACTTTGTCATAGAAGGCGATCAGGTTAGTTTGGCAAGACCTGCCTTTTGTATACCCATGTTGACTGAGCCTATTCACCCGGTTCTCTTGCATGTGCTTCATGATAGCACTCAAGATCACCTGTTCCATGACTTTCCCTGGCACTGAGGTCAGACTGACAGGCCTGTAGTTCCCTGGATCCTCCCTGCGACCCTTCTTGTAGATGGGCACAACATCCCCAGCCTCCAGTCCAGTGGAACTTCCCCAGTCTTCAAGGACTGTTGGAAGATGATGGAAAGGGGTTTGCCAAGCACATCTGCCAGCTCCTTAAATACCCTTGGTTGAATCCCATCTGGCCCCATAAACTTGTGGATGTCTAGTCAGGCTAGCAAGGATCTGACCACCTCCTCATTTTGCTCCTCTAGCTCCGGGGCTTGTACACAGAGGGAACAACTTTCTTTACAATTAAAGACTGAGGCAAAGAAGACATTAAGTACCTCAGCCTTTTCCTTGTCCCCTGTCACTGGTGTTCCTTCTGTGTCCAATAGTGACTGTATGGTCTCCTTAGTCCTCCTTTTATTATTTATATATTTATTGAAAGATTTTTTGTTATCTTTCACAGACATTGCCAATCTGATTTCTAGCTGAGCCTTACCCTTCTGATTTTTTCTCTACACAGTCTCACTGCCCTCCTGTAGTCCACCCAAGAGGCTTGTCCCCTCTTCCAGAGCCCATAAACATTCCTATTCTTGATATCACTCTTGATCTCCCTCTTCAGCCAAGGTGTTCTTTTTCCCCTGCTGGCTTTTTTTTTCCGGAACATGGGGATGGCTTTCTCCTGAGCTGCCAGGATCTCCTTTTTCTAGAGCTCCCAGCCCTCGTGTGCTCCCTTGCCCTTAAATACTGCCTCCCATGAGACTTTGCCAACCAGCCTTCTGAAGAGTTCAGAGTCTGCCCTCTGGAAATTTAATGCTACTGTCCTGCTAACCACCCTCTTCACTTTGCTTAGAACAGAAAAACCTATCATCTCACGATTTCTTAGCCCTAGGCATCCTCCTACTGCCACATTCCCCACAAAGCCTTCTCTGTTCACCAACAGCAGATTCAGGAGGGAACCTTCCCTTGTCGGTTCATTCACCAGCTGTGCAAGGAAGTTGTCTTCCACGCACTCCAGAAACCTCCTAGACTGCTTCCTTTCTGCTCTATTGTACTTCCAGCAGATACCAGGAGGACTGAAGTCTCCCACAAGAACGAGAGGCATTGATGTAGAGATTAAGCCCAGCTGTTTATAGAAGAGCTCGTCAGCTGCTTCTCCTTGGCTGGGAGGCCTGTAACAGGCTCCCATCACAAAATCTACCTTCTTATGGGCTCCTCTGATTTTAACCCACAGGCACTCAATCTCCTCATTGCCACAATCCATCTCATCAGTGTCCAAGTCCTCCCTTACAAAGAGGGCTACCTCGCCTCCTCTCCTTCCCTTCCTATCCTGCCTGAAGAGTTTGTACCCCACCATATCTGTACTCCAGTTAAATGAGTCATCCCACCACGTTTCCATGATGGCAATGACATCATAGGCTCCTTGCCCTACAACAGCTTCCAGCTCTTCCTTCTGATTACCCATGCTGTGTGCATTGGTGTAAATGCACTCCAACTGGGCTGCCGAGCCTTCAGCGCTCTTAGAGGGAATAGAGTTTATTCCCAAATGCATGGTAACTGGAGTAGCTAGTGCCAGAGTGCCCGTATCTCCCTTACCACTCCCAGGTTTGTTCTCCCACACTTTCTGTGTGGTGATGTATTGGTGGTCCTCACCATCACACCCTCTCTGAATCACCAGTGCCCCACGTCCAGGCTCACTCCTGTCTAGTCTGGTCTCAACCCCCTCCCCCTTCACATCTAGTTTAAAGCTCGATTTATGAGCGTAGCTAGGTTTTTAGCAAGGCCTTTAGCCCCCCTAGGAGACACACGTGTCCCATCCTTAGCAACAAAGCCTAGAGGTGCATGAGGCATGCCATGATCAAAGAAGCCGAAGCCCCTTTCCTCACACCAGGCTCGGAGCCAGGCATTAATCAAATTCTTCTTCCTGACCTCCAGCTCCCCTCTATTCAGCCTTGGGATGGAGCAGAATACTATTTGTGCCCCAGAGCCCTCCATCATTTTCCCAGTGGCCCTGAAGTCTTTCTTGATGGCTTTGGTCTTTCTGTTTACTAAATCATCGTTACCAGTTTGGACTACTACCAGAGGATAGTAGTCTGTCTCGTGGACCAGGGAAGGAAGTTTTCTAGCTACCTCCTTCACTGATGCCCCCCGTAAGCAGCAGAGCTCTCTGTGGAGTGGGTCTGGTCTGGAAATGGATCTCTCCGTTCCTTTTAAGAGGGAGTCCCCTACAACAATCACCCTCCTCTTCTTCTTAATGGAGCATGTTTTTATCTTTTTCTGAGGATGGTGCGGCCTAGGGAAAGATTCCAGTCTGTGAGAGCCATCATCTTCATTCTCAGGATTGGATTCCACCTGCAGCACATGGTACTTTTTCACCAGGAGGATCTTGGGTTTTGTTGTCTGGTTGAGGGGAGCAGGTTTCCTTCGTCTGGTAGGAACTTGCTGCCATTCCCCATCTTGTAACTCCAACCTTGCAGTTTGCAGGTGGGTGGTGTTCAGACACACCAGCTCCAGCAGGCTGCTGAGTGAGTGAGAGGGCACTGTTCCACTGGTCTGTCTCCCTCTCACACTCGCTGATGGTCCTTAGCCTCTCCACCTCCTCCCTTAACTCCTCCACTATACGATGATGTTCCCCCACTCGAGGGCAGCTTTCACAAGTGGAGCCAGGACCAGAGGCACAAGCTGGTGTGGGAGGGGGGCACTGCTAGCAGCTCAGGGTCTGGGTAGCTGCAGGCACCCACGTGGCTCTGTCTGTGTGGCAGCATCCATTCTGCCTGCGGCAGCACATGGAGCAGCTTTAACCTTCTGCCAGGTGGCCACCATGATCTTTGGTGTCCTCTGTCTAGTCTCTCGGTGTTCTCTGCACCCTGACCACTCAAGGTGCTGCTCAGACTGCCCTGCTCCTCTTTGCCCCCTCCTCTTCACGGTGCTCCCAGGGGGCCGTTTAAATAGCCCGTTGGGATTTATGTTGGATCATTGGAAAAATTACCCTACCACAGGGGGTAAAGATAAGGCTAAAGAAACAGATAAAGATGATGCTGGCAGCAGTGAGGGAGACGAGGGAGACTAATGTCTCTCCCAGGGGAGGTACTATGATCCAGAGAAATGGATTCGGGGGCAGAAAGATCTACTGTCCAAACTGTGCCCCGGGGATGCACCCCCTCCTCGGAGAAAATACAAGTAATAGGAGCAAAGGAGAACCCTTATAACCTAATGAGCCAGTTAACCCCAGAATTGTCCTGGTATAGTGTAATTGACTTCAAGGATGCCTTCTGGGCCTGTCCTTTGAGGAAAGAATGCCGTGACTATTTTGCTTTTGAGTGGGAGAACCCCGATACCCATCGGAAGCAACAATTTAGATGGACGGTTCTTCCACAGGGGTTTACTGAATCACCTAACCTCTTTGGACAGGCCCTGGAACAAGTCCTGGAAGACTTTGAACTGGAACCTGAAGTAGTTCAAGCACAATATGCAGATGGTTTGTTAATAGCCAGAAATAAACAAGATAGTGTGTGACGTACCAGCATTAAGTTATTAAATTTTTTGAGCCTTAAGGGTCTAAAGGTGTCAAAATCTAAACTGTAATTTACTGAGGAAGAAGTAAAATATCTGGGGCACTGGTTGAGTAAAGGGACTAAAAGACTAGATCCAGAGCGAGTAAACGCTATCTTGTCCCTCCAGCCTCCCAAGAATAAAAGACAAGTGCGACAACTCTTAGGTCTCTTCGGCTACTGTAGACAGTGGATTGAAAATTACAGCAACAAGGTTAAGTTCTTATATCAGAAGTTAGTGGGGGAAGGTCTGATGAAATGGAGTTCAGAGGATGACAAGCAATTAGAAAACTTAAAAACTGATCTAGTAAATGCCCCAGTATTGAGCCTGATTGATACCCGGAGGCCTTTCTATCTATTTGTTAACACAGAGGGTGGAACGGCCTTCGGGGTCCTAACGCAAGAATGGGCAGGCAAAAAGAAACCCGTGGGGTATTATTCCAAGTTATTAGATCCAGTCAGTTGCGGTTGGCCTACCTGTTTACAGGCCATAGTTGCTACTGCCCTCCTGGTCGAAGAAGCTGGGAAAATAAATATGGGAGGAGCGTGGATTAATTAATTCCCAAGGAAAGGACTTGGTTCACCAGGAATTAATCAAGAGAATATTGAAGGCTCTGAGAGGGCCTAAGAAAATTGCGGTAGTCCATCTGAGGGGGCATCAAAGGGGACTAGACTTTAGGAGTAGAGGAAACAATGCAGCTGATCAGGAGGCTAAGAAAGCTGCATTGTTAACATTACAACACGTGTCCTCCAAACACAGAAACCCAATGGTTGAAAGGAGAAAATGTGAGATCTGTGGGGAAGGTCTGCAGAATCTTCCTTGCTATATCTGTTGGAAGGACTGGGGCGTTGATGCTATAGAATGTGCCTGTCACAATCCACAGGCAGACCATTGTATACACCACGGAAAAATATGGAGGGTATATAGTTTTACTGCACAAGAGAAAGAGAAGATGAGGAAAATGGGCTTAAAAGAGGATACCAAAGGGGACTGGCGACTTCCAGAGGATAACAGGACTATATTGCCCAAGTCTGTGGCTGCAGACATTATAAAGAGAATACATAGCAAAACACGTTGGCGAGCACAAGCGTTACTAGACCAATTCGCAACGAAACACGTGTATTTGTATGAACGATTTGGCTAAGCAAATAGTGAGAGGATGTGTCACTTGTTTAAAGGTAAATAGGGCAAATCTGAGGAAGCCACTAATGGGAGGGCGGCCCACGGCCCACCGACCCTTTGCGAATATCCAGCTAGACTTTACAGAATTACCAAAAGTCGGGAGGTATAAATATTTATTAGTAATGGTGGATCATCTAACTCATTATGTAGAGGCATTCCCTGCGGCAAGGGCGACAGCACAAATAGTGGTCAAGACTCTCTTAGAACAGATAATTCCCAGATATGGAGTTGTGGAAACCATCGACTCAGACAGAGGACCTCACTTTGCCTCCAAAATAGTAAAGGAAACCATGATAGCAATGGGGATACAATGGGACTACCATACCCCTTGGCATCCCCAAAGTTCTGGCAGGGTAGAAAAAATGAATAAAGAGATTAAAAAACAATTGACTAAACTCATGATTGAAACCAAACTATCATGGGTAAAATGCCTACCATTAGCGTTGTTGAATATTCGGACACAACCTAGATCCGATCTAGGGGTATCTCCTTTCGAGATGTTGTACGAGATGCCCTACAATATAGAAAAGCCTCAGGACCATCCGCAATTGAGGGACCAGGAGATAAATGCTTATATCACTAGTTTAATGAAATATAGAGAGGAATTATGGAAAAAAGGGAGGCTGGCCCAGAAACCCCTGTTAGACCTAAAGCTGCATCAGGTACAACCTGGGGATGGGTAATGATAAAGTCTTGGAAGGAGACAACCTTGGCTCCACAATGGGAAGGACCTTACCTTGTATTACTTACCACAGAAACTGCAATTAGAACCGCAGAAAAGAGATGGACCCATGCTAGCAGAATCAAAGGACCAGTATGTGAGTGGAAAGTCACTAGCAAACCTGGAGACCTAAGACTGCGAATTCAGAGGGGGAATCATCAATGAACAAATATTGTGTGGAGTATACAGCAGAGCAACCACGTTATACGGAGGAAGGATTAATCCGTAATTCTGAGTGCAATTGTTATCCTTTTGTATGATATATTTGTAAAATCTGTACGGATCAGTGGTGGACTCATTGCAGGCAGGGAACTGCTCCTAAGGGAGTTTGCAACCCTTGCTGGGAACTGTAGCATGACATAACCGATTGAATCCTAAAGTATATAAAGTTTATAGCCAAAATTGTAGATTGTATCTGCTGTACTCGCTTGAAGGGAATTCGGTGTGACGCCCCCCCAATTAAACACTGAAACTGGGATTCCTACGTCAAAAGGCAACAAAATAGCCCACGGGGTCCTCCTGAAGAATATCCTCGCTGCCGAGAAGATGGTACCCCTCGTGGCCCGAGGCAACTGGGTCGACGAGTGAGGCAGAGGGGTAAGAAAGGTGGAGGCAAGAAACCCCTGGAGGAAACAGCAAAAGAAATACTTGAAGAATTGCCCCAAGAGTGGGAATAAAAAAGGGGATCCCGGGCAGGAGGGCAAGTCACAGGCTGTAAACAGAAATCGACAGAGAAATTCCTATGCCTCTAATAATGTTCACCACTTGATCCGACAGGTTGTTTTGTTTATGCTATTTTTAGGGGAAATCAAAGCAACAAGCGCGCCATCCCATCAACCGTTCAAATAGTCATTGATACGAGGGGATGATCAGCATGTAATCAAGACAATCATAACTCCTGGGGGCCCATCTTTCGAAGTGTATTTAACAGAGCTCACCACTATAGACGGGGGAGATAATCCTCGCGACCGTCTCAATCCATACAAGAGATATAGGGCATTTTATATGTGCCCTGCTGCAAACCCCGGGAAAGGATATTGTAATTGGCCTGGATATAATTATTGTGCATATTGGGGTTGCGAGACAATAGCCTGGACTTGGACTAGGAAAGCGGAAGACAAATTCCTAGCTGTGGGAAGGGGGCCTCCAGGGTGTATTCATCCCCGATACGACTATAGTGGTGGGGTGAAAGGGGGACACAGCAGCTGGTGCCAATATCTCTATTTGAACGTTACGAACCCAGAAGATGCAGGATGGTTCATTGGGAAAACATGGGGAATTCAGTTTTGGGAGCCAGGAAGGGATAGAGGAGGACTAATCCTCATAAAAAAAGAACCAATTACCTCATTAATCAATCAGCAAAAGGAATTCAGCGCACTAAGAATTTCTGTGAATGAAGATTTGAGCAAAATAGAAGAGGCAATCGACGGCCTAGTGAAATCAATCAGATCATTATCAGAAGTAGTGTTACAAAATTGAAGAGGGTTAGATTTGCTATTTTTACAGCAGGGAGGTTTGTATGTGGCATTAGGAGAAGAATGCTGCTCTTATGCAGACCACACAGGAGTAGTGATTAACACCATGAGCGAATTAAGGAGACAGTTAGAGCAACGGAAAAAGGAAAGAGAAGCACATCAGAGTTGGTATGAAAGTTGGTTTAGCCACTCTCCTTGGCTGACAACCCTGCTTTCCACAATTACAGGGCCAGTAATCTTGTTGGTGTTGGGACTTACCTTTGGCCCGTGTATATTTAATAGATTAATCAGCATAGTATAAAGTAGGTTAGAAGCAGCGCACCTCATGCTTCTTAGAACCAAGTATGAACGAATATCCGAAGAAGAAGATATAGGGATGTTAGAATTAGCAAGACAAGAATTGCAAAGATACAGTGAACAAAAATAAAGAAAAAGAGAAATGGGGGAATTGTGGGAAATATAATCCATGTTTTTGTTCACTGATTAAAGTTTGTTTTAGTTTTAAGTCTCTAAGTATTTAGGTATAGCTATCCGCTGACACAGCTGTTTACTGAAGAATCAGGATGCAGTCAAGGTCCAGGAAGCAGCTGCTGAACCAGAAGTGTATCGTATCAAAACACCACCTGCATCGCAACGAAGGTCGAAGGCCCATGGCAACAAGATACGCAGGCGCAGAGTACTAACGGGAAAAAAAAGCCACATAGCAGGGAACAGAACTGTATAAAAAAGGAAACCGAGACCTGGGACGCGTGGCAGTTTGAGGAGCAATAGAATCTCCTGTCGCCCAGCGCTGTTTTTGCCTTTGCCTTGCTTGCTATAATTCAATAAATTCTAATTGAACCCATACTGTTGTCCGCAGTCTATTACACCCAGGAGAGAAAACTTGGCTGACCAGTCGCCCAAGTAGGTGCAGAGTTTGAGAAGAAGAAGAAGAAGAAGAAGAAGAAGAAGAAGAAGAAGAAGAAGAAGAAGAAGAGGAAGAGGAAGAAGTAGTCCTGGGACAGGTAGGCAGCCGAGATAGTACCCATAGAGAAATGGGCATGAATATGTGAGCAGATGAAAAGTCAGCGTTGCAGATGTTTAAACATATTTTAAAGAAACAGTGAGCAGAAGAGAAGTCAGTGTTGAAGGTGTTTAAGCATATTTTAAAGAAAGGGAGATTGCGCATAGAAAGAAAGGCCTTAAAACTTTTATAGACTTGGTTAAAAAGTAAAAAAGCACCCCCAGAAAGCTCTCAAATGTTTGATTTCATAAAACATGGAAGGACGCAGGAGGACAGTGATATTCCATATTTGGAGATGAGTGCAGGGCCACCAGCAACTGCCAACAATCCCTTTGATCCGGGGCCAGCAGCCCCTGAGAGAACTTTGATTTATTTTATTCTGAGGACGTGTGGTGACCCTAAACAGCTACAAACTTTTCCTGAGATTTGTTAGCGGGAGACCAGAGACTCGAAAACCTGTAGAGAAAGTACTAACTGCTCCTCTACCACCACGGGGGGAACGCTGCCCTGGGCTGGAGGGGGGGTTGCTCACTGCCGCCGCTGCCGCCGCAAAACCCAGGCAGTTTTGGCATTACAGAAGGGACCGTTAACAGATGTGATAAGAAATGGCTCAATTAAACAACGTTGGTAGCAGTTCAAGAATCAAGACAGTTTAAATAATGCAATTTTACAACTGATGCGGGTTTTTGTTTTATCAAACACTTATAAAGATACCGGATGTTGGAAAGTTGAAACAGGCATGACCTGTATATGGTGTTTATAGATACATCAAAGGATGTGCTTGACAAGCAGGTAGATAACTGAGCAGTTACAGAAGTCTTAATTTTGCAATCTGCAAAAAAAAATCCTAAAGACAAATATAGAAATAGATGGTGTGGTCTGAAAACTCCTACAACAACAGCTGCGATCATTCACCTGTCAAGCACAGATGATGGCTGCCACCCTACTGTACACTGGACAGAAAGACTTTTTGTTGTGAATGCAGGCTTTACTGGAATAATTCAAGCAAGGGAAATTATATACGGGGAGACGGAGGTTTTGGCTCAACTGACCAGTCCGTGGTTCTATGAACGCAGAAACTACAAAAACCATGAACTTGCAAAGCAAGGCTCTCACAGAGCAAAGAAGAACAAATATAGTACCATAAGAGAAATATTTGTTAGACTATCGATATAAGCCTTATTAGATAATGCATGTACATATTTTAAGTGTTTTATGTTCCCAGTACCATATGAAGTTTAAATATCCATAGCATGGAAAAATTGTGGATCCAATAGTGATAACCAACACTGAATGTATTCAGCTAGCTTTGAAATGAGTGGTCATGTGTGTGTGTGTTTGAAGTGCTCCAAACATTTGTAAGACTTACAAATTGGTTTTGATTAATCTTGAAAATATATCTCTGGGACCTTTCAATCTCAAATGTCCACTAAGCCGGCAAACACATCGATTTACCTGGGGATAATCTGAATGAAAGGCTTCAGAAGTAAAAAAATTAAAATATCTAGAAAAATGTAAAAAAAAGAAAGAGTGAGAGACAGAGAAAAAAAATGGATAAAGGCTAGCCTTGCAACTGTATCTGTGTGAGTGCCCCAACTGCCCTTCTCCTTCCTTTCTAAGTTTTTTTCTTTCAGCTTTGAAGAAGTCTAGAGGAGTTAACGTGTTATCTCTCTAGGGGAATGCCAATTTGTGAGAACACCGTGCATTCCAGCGTCCCTCGTCAGCAACCGCTGGGTCCTAGCGCAGACAACCTTTAGGGATAATTGAGCCAATGATAGAGGAAAATTCAAATGATTCATTACAAATTATTGAGTGGATATTTTGCCACACCAATCCCAAAAAACATACTCATTAGATTTTAAATGATTACAATGATAAACACCAAGGGAAGAAAAAGAAGTGTTCAGTTATTAGGCCAAGACTTGACAATTATTTATTTCCAAACGACAAAAGAATATGCCACGTGGTGCATGGCAAATATTTTGAATTTACAAGTAGATCTAACAGATTATCCAGGAAGTATTGATATCCATTTACCAAGTCGTGCCACTATGGAACGTACCCATCAAGCAGTAAAAATATTGCTAGCAAAATAAAAAAGGGGGCCCTTGGGAGTGACACTGCAAACCAGACTGATGAAGGTGCAATATCTAATGATTTTTTTTGTGATCAGCAGGAGGTGATCAAATTTGCCGATGTTGAAGCATATGCAAACCATGTCGTCAAAATTAGAGGAAGTACAAGACAATGTGAAAGTGCTATTGAAAAAGAGGAGTTATGGGCAATGGACAGGTCTGTAGAAGGTACTAACATGGGGATGAAGTTATGCTTGTGTTTTAACAACATAAAGGACCTGTTTGGGCACCTGCAAGGTAGATCAAGCCCACGTTGCTGTGTGACAAGTGTTAAGTCCCAATTACGAAAGCAGTCGACAAGAATGAGGAGGATGTTAACATTATGGATGCTGTTAATTCTATGGGTAGTAGTTAAAGGAGGTCCCTGGGTGATGGATTCTCGAAAGAATGGGTGGATAACAGGATGGGTATGAGAACTGTTGGTCAAAGGAGGAATGTTATTTTTAATGGTGTTAATTGCTTTAACAATTATCCCGTGTGTTACAGTGTATACAATGTCAAGTCAATTGTATGCATCACCTGAATGCTTTAGTCGAAAAACAAAGAGAGGGACTTGTGGGAACGTTTTACAGAGAAGAAGGCCTGGATGCTGTGGGACTGATTGATACCGAGCAAGTCTAACAAGGCCTTGAAACAGAGAACTGAAAGATAAACAAAGGCCAGGTCGGTGAGGAGAAAAGGCATCCTTCTGATAAGCAAAGGCCAGCTGAAAGGAATACAAGCGCTAGTTCAGTGGGAACGAGCACCAACTGAAAGGAAACCAATGGAAGAGAACTATCAACATAGTTAATTTTAGTGTAACTTGGTTTTTTAACATGCACGGTAGTTTAGCTAATGATATGTTAGTAATAGCTTTATGGACAGCTACCTTTAGCCAAAAATACATTGTAGTTACCCGCATGGGCAGCCAGTTATGTAACTAAAAAGGGTATATAAAGAAAGAGCTAACTCAAGAAAATATCTTCAATCCATCAGATTGAAGTCCAGGTGATCAATCCCCTCAAATGGTGGCAGGGAAAATGGCTTTGGTGCTCCCTCCTCCAATACACCGGCACAACAGATGTGAGCGCTGAGGTGCTGTCAGCAGCTCTTAAACACGAGAAGCCTTTGAACCTGTGGAAGTAACTGGATTCCACAGCCTGTTCCTTGGCAGGTCAGTCCCTTCCTAATATGGCTTCTTCACTGCTTCCAAAGAGGACTGAGGTCGACTTCTGCATGCACAGAGACAACCCCCTGTGGCACAGGGACAGACACCTCCAGCAGGACAAACATCTACCCACCCTGGAGAGGTTCCAGCCTTGTCACATTCTGTTGGGTGCAGAGACAAGTGCTGGAGGTGGTAGGCTTATAGCTCACCCCAACTCTTTTTATTTACCGACAGGGGAGACCAGGGCTGATGCCCAGATCGGTCCCCATTGGGCAAGCGGCAAAAGCAGCTTGCCGTCCAGCGCCCTCTGTCCTCAGCACCTGCTGCATTGAGGGTGAGAGGGTGCAGCAGGATACCCTGTGGGAGGAAGCACTGCTGAAACGGCCCTGGGAGTCAGTGGGCCTTGGCCGTGATCTCCTGCAGGCTGGTGTCACCCACAACTGAGGGTGGTTATCAGGGAAAGGCATCACAAGAAGGGTGAGAAAGCAGCACCCAGAATCTGGGTCAGGGAAGTAGCCTTTTATTTGTCTGGTCCTGAAACCCCCCCACATGGATCCCTGCTACTGACAGCAGCAGAACAGCCCCTTGTGAGGCTGGGAAAAGTCCTGAAGTCTGGGCTACCTCCTCTCTGGGGAGAGATGTGTTTCCAAGGACAAGTGGTCTCTGTCCTGGCCTGGAGCAGAGGGGCTGCAGCCCTGGGCAGAGGAACCTTCTGCTCTCCTATCTCCTGGCTCGTCCAGGCTCTGATCCTGCTCTGAGGAGATGGGACTGGATGGATGGTGGCTGGTATCCCCTGGGAGTGTGGCCTCTGATGTGCTGGCTTTCTCCTCTGTTCAATGTGGCTTCTTGTTGTGCTGGGGAGAAGCCGTGGGGCTGGTGGCCCTCCTCTTGGCGGGGCGCTTGGAACCCCTGGGCAAGTTGTCCTCTCCAGGAGCAGAGGTGCCTGCCACTGCACCAACGCCTGTCTCCTGCTGGAGCTGATCCTGCCCTGCTGGGACAGGTGCAGTGGGAGGGCTGCTGGGACCCCCATGGATGGGGGCCCCTGATGTGCTGGCTTCATCCTCTAAGCACTGTGGCCTCTTGCAGGGCTGGGGAGAATCTTGGGGGCTGGTGGCCCTCCGCTTTGCGGGGCGCTTGGAACCCCTGGGCAAGTTGTCCTCTCCAGGAGCAGAGGTGCCTGCCACTGCACCAAGCCCTGTCTCCTGCTGGAGCTGATCCTGCCCTGCTGGGACAGGTGCAGTGGGAGGGCTGCTGGGACCCCCATGGATGGGGGCCCCTGATGTGCTGGCTTCATCCTCTAAGCACTGTGGCCTCTTGCAGGGCTGGGGAGAATCTTGGGGGCTGGTGGCCCTCCTCTTTGCGGGGCGCTTGGAACCCCTGGGCAGGTTGTCCTCTCCAGGAGCAGAAGGGCTGGCCATCGCCATGGTCTCTGTCTCCTGCTGGGGCTGATCCTGCCCTGCAGGGACAGGCACAGATGAGGGGTGGCCGGCAGTGCCATGGAGGGTGGTCTCTTCTATGTTGGCTTGCTCCTCCACATCAGAGCCTGCACAACTGGAGGAGGATGGCTGGGGCATGGCAATGCTCTCCCTGGGGGTAGTGGGGCTGATGCTGACAGCAGGGTCCTCATCTTCACCCCTGGCAGCATGGGGCTCCTGCTGGGCCATGTACTGCTGCAGCTTGCTGCCACACAGACGCACAGCAGTGGTGATGAGCTGGCGAATTAATCTCCGTGAGTCTTCTCCCAGGAAGGGCTCTAGGTCTGTGAATAATGCTTCCTCATCCAGCCCAAGCTGGCGCACGGTGCTCACAATGATGGCTTCCCTTGCACTCCTGCTCCCCCAGTCATCCATGAAGAGCACCGTGAGCTCTCGTTGCAACCATGGCACCAGGGGCCTGATGTGATCTGGGTGGCTGCTGAAAAATTTTGCCCAAACACGAGGAGGGAAACCGCCCACCTGAGCTGCAGGCAGTGGCCCCGCAGCCTCCTGCGCGTCCTGATGGTTTTCAGCTGATGATTCTCTGGGGTCTTGGACTTTGACTTGGACATAGCCCTCCATATTTTTAAACTGCAGTTGAAGCAAGAGATCCGTCGTGTCTGCCCTGCACATGGGGCAGGTTGCATTTTCCCTCAGCCAGCGCACTGCACAGGGGAAGCAAAACTGATGGTGGCAGGGTATCATATAGCCAATGTCCTCTTGATTGTTCCTGCAGATGGGGCAGCACCACTCAGTCTCAATGGCTGCGTTTTCAGTGGCTGCGTTCTCAGCAGCTGCATTCTCAGTGGCTGCGTTCTCAGTGGCTGCGTTCTCAGTGGCTGCGTTCTCAGCAGCTGCGTTCTCAGCGGCTGCATTCTCTGCACTCTGAGTTGAGCTGGAACTCGAGGATGAGAAGCAGTTCCCCATTTCTAGCTACACAGCAGCAGATGTTTTGCACTGCAAAAATGTAGAGAGGCCACGGTTACTTGCCGCCCTGGGGATGGGACAGGAGGGGAGGAAGGAACAGGTCCCTCAGGAAAGACACCCTACCGTCTCCCAGAAGCCCTCTGCCCTGCCCTCGGCCAACCCAGGGTGGGCCTTTTTCCTGCACAGCTCACCTCTGCTGCTGCAAGCACACCCTGCGGTGCCCGGCTGCCTGAGCAAGGCAGGGCCAGGGAGATACAAGGGAAGTACAAGCTCCGGGATGGGCACTGAGAGCTGCTGAGAGCAGCCCCCAGAGCACCAGCCAGCACTAGGAGAAGCCTGTCTCAACGCTCCGGTCCTCACGGGAGACCAGACAAGAGACTGGGCCAGGTTTGGACAGCACCTGCTGATAAGCAGCAAGGGCTCTGAGCTCACAATCCACGCCCATGCAGTGTCACCTCCCACTGCTTGGTGATGTCACAGAGAGCCCCCTGCCCCAGGGCGTGCACAGCATCAGCAGAAACAAGGGAACTGAGGCTGGTGCTCAGGAGTAACCTTTCCACCATCAGGACAGCCTGGCTCTGCAGCAGGTTGCCCAGAGTAGTTGTGCCAAGGGTTTCAAGCCCCGGCTGGCCAAAATCTGGATCGCCCTGTTCTGGGTCCAGGGCCAACCCTGCTCTGGGCAGGAGGTTTGACCAGAGACCACCCGAGATCCCTGTTGTCCTCTGGGATGGCTGTCACCTCTGTTATCCTCTCAAGTACATTTCAGAAGAGTTAAGGACCTATGTCTGATAATTAGAAAGAAAACGCATTCTGCTCTCTTCACTGGAAGTACTTAATGTCTTGCCCAGGATAGAATGGTTTTGGGATAAAATAATTACAGAATAAAAAAGGCATTATTTTTCACAGAATCACAGAATAACCAGGTTGGAAGAGACCCACTGGATCGTCGAATCCAACCATTCCCACCAATCCCTAAATCATGCTCCTAAGTACCTCATCCACCCTAACCTTAAACACCTCTAGGACAGTGACTCAACCACCTCCCTTGGCAGACTGTTCCAATGCCTAACCACCCTCTCCGTGAAGAACTTTTTCCTCATCTCAAGCCTAAATCTCCCCTGGCAGAGCTTGAGGCCATTCCCTCTCGTCCTGTCCCCTGTCACTTGGGAGAAGAGGCCAGCACCCTCCTCTCCACAACCTCCCTTCAGGTAGTTGTAGAGAGTAATAAGGTCTCCTCTCAGCCTCCTCTTCTCCAGGCTAAACAACCCCAGCTCTCCCAGCCGCTTCTCATAAGATTTGTTCTCCAGCCCCTTCACCAGCTTTGTTGCTCTTCTCTGGACTTGCTCCAGAGCCACAACATCCTTCTTGTGCTGAGGGGCCCAGAACTGAACACAGTACTTGAGGTGCGGTCTCACCAGTGCCGAGTACAGGGGGAGAATAACCTCCCTGGACCTGCTGGTCACGCCGTTTCTGATACAAGCCAAGATGCCATTGGCCTTCTTGGCCACCTGGGCACTCTGCTGGCTCATGTTCAGTCGGCTGTCAACCAACACCCCCAGGTCCTTCTCCTCCTGGCAGCTTTCCAGCCAGGCTTCTCCTAGTCTGTACCTCTGCTTAGGGTTGTTGTGCCCCAAGTGCAGGACCCGGCATTTGGCCTTGTTAAACCTCATGCCGTTGGTCTCAGCCCAGCAGTCCAGCCTGTTCAGGTCCCTTTGCAGAGCCTCCCGACCCTCCAGTAGATCAACACTTCCACCCAGCTTGGTGTCATCTGCAAACTTGCTAAGGGAGGACTCAATGCCTTCATCCAGGTCGTTGATAAAGACATTAAACAGGACTGGACCCAGGACTGAGCCCTGGGGAGCCCCACTTGTAACTAGCCTCAAGCTGGATTTAACTCTGTTTACCACCACCCACTGGGCCTGGTCATTCAACCACTTTTTCACCCAGGAGAGTGTGCGCCCGTCCAGGCCAGAGGCCGACAGTTTCCGAAGCAGAATGCTGTGAGAAACTGTATCAAAGGCTTTACTAAAGTCCAGGAAGACCACATCCACAGCCTTTCCCTTGTCCAAGAGTTTAGTTACTCGGTCATAGAAGGTGATCAGATTACTCTGGCAAGACCTGCCTTTCATGAACCCGTGTTGACTGGGCCTGATCACCCAGCTCTCTTGCAAGTGCTTCTTGATAGCACTCAAGATCACCCGCTCCATGACTTTCCCCGGTACCGAGGTCAGACTGACAGGCCTGTAGTTTCCTGGATCCTCCCTGCGCCCCTTCTTATAGATGGGCACGACATCAGCCAGCCTCCAGTCCAGCGGAACCTCCCCAGTCATCCAGGACTGTTGGAAGAGGGAGGGGGAAGTATGTTTTCAGGGAGGGGGAAGTATAAGGGGTAGATTCAGGGCTGTGTATTGAAATCGCATTTTCTCATTTGTGTGTTGGTAGGATTTGATTAGCTTGCAGCCAGTACAAGTATTCCAGTCAGTAAGTGGTCTTGCATCATTTCGGTCTCTTCTTGGGGAATTTTGCTTTTTTGGAGCAGAAGCAGTGCTCGGAAGTTTATGCATTTTTGGTTTAGGTAGCATATATTGTCGGTTGGTGACAGCCTTCTTCAAGAGAACTGATTTGATAAGTGTTTTGTTTAAGTAGTTGAAAATACTAGCCACTTCTGGCATCTAAGAAAGGAACAGATTAAGGTGCATTGTCACTGTGTACATGGCTGTTTGCTTTTAAAATCTAACAAAACTATTCTCTGCATTTTGGCAGCATGGAAAACCAATGGTTAAAGCCCCAAACACCTCCTTGACAGGTGTCCTTTTTTCCTTGGGTATTAGCATGGTTACATGAGGCTGTATCAAGTGCCTCCTTGTTACTCCTGGATTTACACAATCTGATGGAATATTACTGACGTGTGCCAAGCAGTGGGCGGTGGTGACTCCGTTGGTGAAATTACCTCTCCAGCACGTAGTATGGACATCAGGTTCCAGGCAATCTTTCTCTAAAATCCATTCCTTTTGGGTCTTATTACTTAGGGCTTAACCTAAGGGCTATTTCCTTCCTGAGAAACAAGGAGCTTGAGAGCAACTTGCCTACTCGCTTATTTAGAGGGATGGCTGAGTTTTGGAAGTAGAGCCTGTGCTGTGTGTCTGGTTCTGTCTTTGACAGGGAGATGGACTCACAGAACCATAGAACGGTTTGGATTCAAAAGGACCTTAAAGATCATTCAGTTCCAAACCTCCTGCCATGGGCAAGGTCACTTTCAACTACATCAGGTTGCTCAGAGCCTTGTCTAATCCACCCTTCCAAGGAGGAAGCATCCACAACTTTCTGGGCAACTTGATCCAGTGCTTCCCCACCCTCACTGTACAGAATTTCTTCCTAATACCTAACCTAAATCTACCCTCTTTCAGCTTGAAGCTGTTACCCCTCATGCTGTCACTGTGCTCCCTGATAAAGAGTCTCTCCTCAGCTGTCCTGTAGGCCCCCTTTAAGTACTGCAAAGCTACTACAAGGTCTCCTTCCCTGGAGATATTCAAAACCTGCCTGGATGTTCTGCTGTGCAACCTGCTGAAGGTGAACATGGTTTAGCCAGGGGGGTTGGACTGGATCATCTCAAGTGGCCCCTTCCAACCATGACTCTGTGAGCGTTGTTGATACTGATGTGGGAGAGCGTCACCGGGCTTGGGAAAATCTCCAGTCGATGGAGAAGAGGATTTTGTGGACATGATGCCCTCTGCAGTGCCCGTGCTGTGTGTTTGACTGGCTGGTGTGCTCGCCTTGTTGCTGAGAACTGGATCCCCTTCAAGAGCAGGAAAAGCTGAGCAGGAACCGAGCCCGGCACTCACCGGGCCTCGCCACTCTTGTACTGAGCTGTGTGGCCTCGGCCTTTCTGTTCATAGAATCATAGAACAACCAGGCTGGAAAAGACCCACCGGATCATCGAGTCCAACCATTCCTATCAATCACTAAACCATGTTCCTCAGCACCTTGTCCATCCATCCCTTAAACCCCTCCAGGGAAGGGGACTCAACCCCCTCCCTGGGCAGTGAACAACGACCCTTTCTGTGAAATGTTTTTTTCCTGATGTCCAGCCTGAACCTCCACTGGTGGAGCTTGAGGCCATTCCCTCTTTGAGGGCATTAGTGATGGTTTCCTTAGAACATGTATTTTCTGCCCAAGTTCACATCTCCTTTTCCACCCTGACTTTTCTATCCATGAACTCAAGGGATACGTTTGGCCAGCTGCAAGTGGACAAGGTCAGTGTGTAGGTAGGAGAAACAAAGCAAAACCTGCCAACCACCCCCTCAGTTCCCTGGTGCAAAGGCAGAGGTGGCCGTTCCCACCCCTTTCGCACCTGCATCCTGATGGAGCGAGCACGTCCCACCTCCAGCCCTGCTGAGGGATTAGCTCTTGTCTACAGGAAGAGATTTTACCAGGCTTCTCAAAAACACTGGGAAAATGATGGAGTTAAAGCAGTGAGACTTGCTGGGTGGAGACACAATGGTCGTTTTACACTGACATGCCTCTGGCCTCACTCAAAATTACCCTGGAGCTCAGAATGCTCAGAAGATACACAGGGCCCCTGTTTTGCCCATAGGGGACACGCTGAGCAGGAGTCACCTCACCTAAGCTTGTACGTGGCAACCTAAGTGCAATGCCCCATCCCTGGAGGTGTTCAAGGCCAGGTTGGATGAGGCTTAAAGCCCCCTGATCCAGTGGGAGGTGTCCCTGCCCATAGCAGGGGGTGGAACTGCTTTGAGGTCCCTTCCAACCCAAAACAATCCATCACTCTATGATTCTAAATGAATTTTTTTTACAGTCAGTAGGAAGAAACAGGCCTCTCCAGAGCCCATTATGCCATTATCAGCACACTCTGTGATGTTTTTTTCAGGATTAGGCAAATGATGCAAGGGAAGATGCGTTCCCGTGTCTCATAAGGGATGCATGGAGTGATAAGCAGACTGGGACACCTAACTGACCCAGCGCAGATGAACCTGCACTCCTTCAAAACCACCCTTCTTCCTCCAGCAAGGACAGTCCTACTGAAATTCTGCCCTGAAAGCTGTGGTTTTCAAGGTTCTCATGCATGGAAAACTGCTTCTATACTCAGGCAATCTTCACCTCTGATCATGAGTTCTTTACATGGCCGGTGTGCAGTGTATAAGCAGAACAAAAAGCCCTGCTTGGAGACAAGCTTTGCCTCCATACACCTGCAGATGTAAGAAATTTGGTGTGTATCTGGAGAGAAAAGCCTCAGCACCTCTTTTCTGATGGCAGAGTGTATCCTGACCTATGCTACTTTCTGAGAAAGCAAGCCTGGCTTTGCCTGTCCAAGCACAAGTTCCGAGGAAGACAGTGTGCAGTCTGTACAGTGAGAGAAAAGCCTTGTAGTTGACACGTAGTGTGTACGCAGTTGGTAGACACCAGCTGTAGAGGTAGGTGAGGCACTCTTTGTCTGCGGAGGTGTCTTGTATTTAGCCCATACACTCTTGGTGCAGACTGAAAAGCCTCTCATCCCCTTGCGTGTAGGTGAAAGAAAAGAGAAAAAAGCCTTTCTCTCCTGTCAAGCACATTCTGTAGAGG
>JAUNZM010002857.1:0-18671 GCA_033459285.1 Clamator glandarius
TCTAGAAGGGTCTGGGGGCTTTTAGAAGGGTCCTGGGAGGCTCTAGAAGGGTCTGGGGGCTTTCAGCTTTCAGAAGGGTCCTGGGCGTAACTACAAGGGTCTGAGGGCTTTTAGAATGGTCCTGAGGGGCTCTAGAATGGTCTGGGGGCTTATAGAAGGGTCCTGGGCGTAACTAGAAGGGTCTCAGGTCTTTTAGAATGGTCCTGGGGGGCTTTAGAAGGGTCTGGGGGCTTTTAGAAGGGTCCTGGGGGGGTCTAGAAGGGTCTGGGGGCTTTGAGAAAGGTCCTGGGGGACTCTAGAAAGGTCTGGGTGCTTTTAGAAGGGTCCTGGTAGGCTCTACAAGGGTCTGGGGGCTTTTAGAATGGTAATGGGGGGCTCTAGAAGGGTCTGGGGGCTTTCAGAAGGGTCCTGGTGGGCTCTAGAAGGGTCTGGGAGCTTTTAGAAGGGTCCTGGAGGCTTCTAGGAGGGTCTGGGGGCTTTTAGAAGGGTCCTTAGGGGTTCTAGAGGGGTCTGGGAGCTTTCAGAAGGGTCCTGGGGGGTTCTAGAAGGGTCTGGGGGATTTTAGAAGGGTCCTGGGGGCTCTAGAAGGGTCTGGGTCTTTCAGAAGTGTCCTGGGGGCATCTAGAAGGGTCTGGGGGCTTATAGAAGGGTGCTGAGAGGCTCTAGAAGGTTCTGGGTGCTTTTAGAAGGGTCCTGGAGGCTTCTAGGAGGGTCTGGGGGCTTTTAGAAGGGTCCTGGGGGGCTCTAGAGGGGTCTGGGGGCTTTCAGAAGGGTCCGGGGGGGCTCTAGAAGGGTCTGGGGTCTTTTAGAAGGGTCCTGGGGGCCTGTAGAAGGGTCTGGGGGCTTTCAGAAAGGTCCTGGGGGGCTCTAGAAGGGTCTGGGGGCTTTTAGAAGGGTGCTGGGGGGCTCTAGAAGGGTCTGGGGGCTTTTAGAAGGGTCCTGGGGGGCTCTAGAATGGTCTGGGGGCTTTTAGAAGGGTCCTGGGGGACTCTAGAAGGGTCTGGGGGCTTTCATAAGGGTCCTGGGGGCCTCTAGAAGAGTCTGGGGGCTTATAGAAGGGTCCTGGGGGGCTCTAGAATGGTCTGGGGGCTTTTAGATGGGTCCTAAGGGGCTCTAGAAGGGTCTGGGGGCTTTTTGAAGAGTCCTGTGGGCATCTAGAAGGGTCTGGCGGCTTTTAGAAGGGACTTTAGTGGCTCTAGAAGGGTCTGGGGGCTTTTAGAAGGGTCCTGGGGGCCTCTAGAAGGGTCTGGGTGCTTTTAGAAGGGTCCTGGGTGGCTCTAGAATGGTCTGGGTGCTTTTAGAAGCGTACTGGGGGTCTCTAGAAGGATCTGGGGGCTTTTAGAAGGGTCCTGGGGGCCTCTAGAATGGTCTAGGGGCTTTTAGAAGGGTCCTGGGGGCCTCTAGAAGGGTCTGAGTGCTTTTAGAAGGGACCTGAGGGGCTCTAGAAGAGTCTGGGGGCTTTTAGAAGGGTCTTGGGGGGCTCTAGAAGGGTCTGGGGTCTTTTGGACTGGTCCTGGGTGCCTCTAGAAGGGTCTGGGTGCTTTTAGAAGCGTCCTGGGGGTCTCTAGAAGGATCTGGGGGCTTTTAGAAGGGTCTTGGGGGGCTCTAGAAGGGTCTGGGTGCTTTTAGAAGGGTCCTGGGGGCCTCTAGAAGGGTCTGAGGGCTTTTAGGACGGTCCTGGGGGGGCTCTAGAAGAGTCTGGGGGCTTTTAGAAGGGTCCTGGGGGGTTCTAGATGGTTCTGGGTGCTTTTAGAAGGGTCCTGGGGGGCTCTAGAAGGGTCTGGGTGCTTTCAGAAGGGTCCTGGGCGTAACTACAAGGGTCTGAGTGCTTTTAGCATGGTCCTGAGGGGCTCTAGAATGGTCTGGGTGCTTATAGAAGGGTCCTGGGCGTCACTAGAAGGGTCTGAGGGCTTTTAGAATGGTCCTGGGGGGCTTTAGAAGGGTCTGGGGGCTTTTAGAAGGGTCCTGGGGGGTTCTAGAAGGGTCTGGGGGCTTTGAGAAAGGTCCTGGGGGACTCTAGAAAGGTCTGGGGGCTTTTAGAAGGGTCCTGGTAGGCTCTAGAATGGTCTGGGGGCTTTTAGAATGGTCCTGGGGGGCTCTAGAAGGGTCTGGGGGCTTTCAGAAGGGTCCTGGTGGGCTCTAGAAGGGTTTGGGTCTTTTAGAATGGTCCTGGAGGCTTCTAGAGGGGTCTGGGGGCTTTCAGAAGGGTCCTGAGGGCCTCTAGAAGGGTCTGGGGGCTTTTAGAAGGGTGCTGGGTGGCTCTAGAAGGGTCTGGGGGCTTTTAGATCGGTCCAGGGGGGCTCTAGAAGGGTCTGGGGCCTTTTAGAAGGGTCCTGGGGGGACTCTAGAAGGGTCTGGGGGCTTTCAGAAGGGTCCTGGGGGCCTCTAGAAGGGTCTGGGGTCTTTTAGAAGGGTGCTGAGAGGCTCTAGAAGGGTCTGGGGGCTTTTTGAAGGGTCCTAGGGGGCTCTAGAAGGGTCTGGGGTCTTTTTTAAGTGTCCTGGGGGCCTCTAGAAGGCTCTGGGGGCTTTTAGAAGGGTCTTTAGTGGACCTAGAAGGGTCTGGGGACTTTTAGAAGGGTCCTGGGGGCCTCTAGAAGGGTCTGGGGGCTTTTAGAAGGGTCCTGGGGGCCTCTAGAAGGGTCTGAGGGCTTTTAGAAGGGTCCTGGGGGGCTCTAGAAGAGTCTGGGGGCTTTTAGAAGGGTCCTGGGGGGCTCTAGAAGGGTCTGGGGGCTTTTAGAAGGGTCCTGGTGCGCTCTAGAAGGGTCTGGGGGCTTTTAGAAGGGTCCTGGAGGCTTCTAGAAGGGTCTGGGGGCTTTTAGAAGGGTCCTGGGAGGCTCTAGAAGGGTCTGGGGGCTTTTAGAAGGGTCCTGGGTGGCTCTAGAAGGGTCTGGGGGCTTTTAGAAGGGTCCTGGGGGGCTCTAGAAGGGTCTAGGGAGCTTTTAGAAGGGTCCTGGGGGGCTCTAGAATGGTCTGGGTGCTTTTTGAATGGTCCTGGGGACCTCTAGAATGGTCTGGGGGCTTTTAGATAGGTCCTGGGGGCTTTTAGAAGGGTCCGGGGGGGCTCTAGAAGGGTATGGGGGCTTTTAGAATGGTCCTGGGTGCCTCTAGAAGGGTCTGGGGGCTTTTAGAAGGTTCCTGGGGGCCTCTAGAATGGTTTGGGGCTTTTAGAAGGGTCCTAGGGGGCTCTAGAAGGGTCTGGGTGCCTTTAGAAGCGTCCTGGGGGTCTCTAGAAGGATCTGGGGGCTTTTAGAAGGGTCCTGGGGGCCTCTAGAAGGGTCTGGGTGCTTTTAGAAGCGTCCTGGTGGTCTGTATAAGGATCTGGGCGCTTTTAGAAGGGTCTTGGGGGGCTCTAGAAGGGTCTGGGTGCTTTTAGAAGGGTCCTGGGGGCCTCTAGAAGGGTCTGAGGGCTTTTAGGACGGTCCTGGGGGGCTCTAGAAGAGTCTGGGGGCTTTTAGAAGGGTCCTGGGGGGTTCTAGAAGGTTCTGGGGGCTTTTAGAAGGGTCCTGGGGGGCTCTAGAAGGGTCTGGGGGCTTTCAGAAGGGTCCTGGGCGTAACTACAAGGGTCTGAGGGCTTTTAGAATGGTCCTGGATGGCTTTAGAAGGATCTGGGGGCTTTTAGAAGGGTCCTGGGGGGCTCTAGAAGGGTCTGGGTGCTTTTAGAAGGGTCCTGGGTGCCTCTAGAAGGGTCTGGGAGCTTTTAGAAGGGTCCTAGGTGGCTCTAGAAGGGTTTGGGGACATTCAGAAGGGTCCTAGGGGGCTCTAGAAGGGTCTGGTGGCTTTTAGAAGGGTCCTGGGGGGCTCTAGAAGGGTCTGGGGGCTTTTAGAAGGGTCCTGGTGGGCTCTAGAAGGGTCTGGGTGCTTTTAGAAGGGTCCTGGGGGGCTCTAGAATGGTCTCGGGTCTTTCAGAAGGGTCCTGGTGGGCTCTAGAAGGGTCTGGTGGCTTTTAGAAGGGTCCTGGAGGCATCTAGGAGGGTCTGGGGGCTTTTAGAAGGGTCTTGGGGGCCTCTAGAAGGGTCTGGGAGCTTTTAGAAGGGTCCTAGGGGGCTCTAGAAGGGTTTGGGGTCTTTTAGAAGGCTCCTAGGGGGCTCTAGAAGGGTCTGGTGGCTTTTAGAAGGGTCCTGGGGGGCTCTAGAAGGGTTTGGGGGCTTTTAGAAGGGTCCTGGGGGGCTCTAGAAAGGTCTGGGTGCTTTTAGAAGGGTCCTGGGGGGCTCTAGAAGGGTCTGGGGGCTTTCAGAAGGGTCCTGGTGTGCTCTAGAAGGGTCTGGGGGCTTTTAGAAGGGTCCTGGAGGCTTCTAGGAGGGTGTGGGGGCTTTTAGAAGGGTCCGGGGGGGCTCTAGAAGGGTCTGGGGTCTTTTAGAAGGGTCCTGGGGGCCTCTAGAAGGGTCTGGGTGCTTTCAGAAAGGACCTGGGGGGCTCGAGAAGGGTCTGGGGTCTTTCAGAAGGGTCCTGGTGGGCTCTAGAAGGGTCTGGTGGCTTTTAGAAGGGTCCTGGAGGCTTCTAGGAGGGTCTGTGGGCTTTTAGAAGGGTCTTGGGAGCCTCTAGAAGGGTCTGGGAGCTTTTAGAAGGGTCCTAGGGGGCTCTAGAAGGGTCTGGGGGCTTTCAGAAGGGTCCTGGTGTGCTCTAGAAGGGTCTGGGGGCTTTTAGAAGGGTCCTGGAGGCTTCTAGGAGGGTGTGGGGGCTTTTAGAAGGGTCCTGGGGGGCTCTAGAGTGGTCTGGGGGCTTTCAGAAGGGTCCGGGGGGGCTCTTGAAGGGTCTGGGGTCATTTAGAAGGGTCCTGGGGGCCTCTAGAAGGGTCTGGGGGCTTTTAGAAGGGTCCTGGGGGGCTCTAGAAGGGTCTGGGGGCTTTTCGAAGGGTCCTGGGGGGCTCTAGAAGGGTCTGGGTGCTTTTAGAAGGGTCCTGGGGGGCTCTAGAAGGGTCTGGGGTCTTTCAGAAGGGTCCTGGTGGGCTCTAGAAGGGTCTGGTGGCTTTTAGAAGGGTCCTGGAGGCTTCTAGCAGGGTCTGGGGGCTTCTGGAAGGGTCTTGGGGGCCTCTAGAAGGGTCTGGGATATTTTAGAAGGGTCCTAGGGGGCTCTAGAAGGGTTTTGGGGCTTTTAGAAAGCTCCTAGGGGGCTCTAGAAGGGTCTGGTGGCTTTTAGAAGGGTCCTGGGGGGCTCTAGAAGGGTCTGGGGGCTTTTAGAAGGGTCCTGGGGGGCTCTAGAATGGTCTGGGTGCTTTTAGAAGGGTCGTGGGTGTCTCTAGAAGGGTCTGGGGGCTTTCAGAAGGGTCCTGGTGTGCTCTAGAAGGGTCTGGGGGCTTTTAGAAGGGTCCTGGGGGGCTCTAGAGTGGTCTGGGGGCTTTCAGAAAGGTCCTGGGGGGCTCTAGAAGGGTCTGGGGGCTTTTAGAATGGTGCTGGGGGGCTCTAGAATTGTCTGGGGTCTTTTAGAAGGGTCCTGGGGGCCTCTAGAAGGGTCTGGGTGCTTTCAGAAAGGTCCTGGGGGGCTCTAGAAGGGTCTGGGGGCTTTTAGAATGGTGCTGGGGGGCTCTAGAAGGGTCTGGGGGCTTTTAGAAGGGTCCTGGGGGGCTCTAGAAGGGTCTGGGGGCTTTCAAAATGGTCCTGGGTGCCTCTAGAAGAGTCTGGGGGCTTATAGAAGGGTGCTGGGGGGCTCTAGAATGGTCTGGGGGCTTTTAGATGGGTCCTAGGGGGCTCCAGAAGGGTCTGGGGACTTTTTGAAGAGTCCTGTGGGCATCTAGAAGGGTCTGGCGGCTTTTAAAAGGGACTTTAGTGGTTCTAGAAGGGTCTGCGGGCTTTTAGAAGGGTCCTGGGGGCCTCTAGAACGGTCTGGGTGGTTTTAGAAGGGTCCTGGGTGGCTCTAGAAGGGTCTGGGTGATTTAGAAGCGTACTGGGGGTCTCTAGAAGGATCTGGGGGCTTTTAGAAGGGTCCTGGGGGCCTCTAGAAGGGTCTGGGGGCTTTTAGAAGGGTCCTGGGTGCCTCTAGAAGGGTCTGAGTGCTTTTAGAGGGGACCTGAGGGGCTCTAGAAGAGTCTGGGGGCTTTTAGAAGGGTCATGGGGGGCTCTAGAATGGTCTGGGGTCTTTTAGAAGGGTCCTGGAGGCTTGTAGGAGTGTCTGGGGGCTTTCACAAGGGTCCTGGGGGGCTCTAGAATGGTCTGGGGGCTTTTAGAAGGGTCCTGGTGGTCTCTAGAACGGTCTGGGGGCTTTTAGATGGGTCCTGGAGGCTTCTAGGAGGGTCTGGGGGCTTTCAGAAGGGTCCGGGGGGGCTCTAGAAGGGTCTGGGTTCTTTTAGAAGGGTCCTGGGGGGCTCTAGAAGGGTCTGGGTGATTTTAGAAGGGTCCTGGGTGCCTCTAGAAGGGTCTGGGTGCTTTTAGAAGGGTGCTGGTGGGCTCTAGAAGGGTCTGGGGGCTTTTAGAAGGTTCTTTAGTGGCTCTAGAAGGGTCTGGGAGCTTTTAGAAGGGTCCTGGGAGGCTCTAAAAAGGTCTGGGGGCTTTCAGAAGGGTCCTGGGGGGCTCTAGAAGGGTCTGGGGGCTTATAGAAGGGTCCTGGGGGGCTCTAGAAGGGTCTGGGGGCTTTTAGAAGGGTCCTAGGGGGCTCTAGAAGGGTCTGGGTGCCTTTAGAAGCGTCCTGGGGGTCTCTAGAAGGGTCTGAGGTCTTTTAGAAGGGTCTTGGGGGGCTCTAGAAGGGTCTGGGGTCTTTTAGAAGGGTCCTGGGGGCCTCTAGAAGGGTCTGGGTGCTTTTAGAAGCGTCCTGGGGGTTTCTAGAAGGATCTGGGGGCTTTTACAAGGGTCTTGGGGTCTCTAGATGGGTCTGGGGGCTTTTAGAAGGGTGCTGGGGGCCTCTAGAAGGGTATGAGGGCTTTTAGGACGGTCCTGGGGGGCTCTAGAAGAGTCTGGGGGCTTTTAGATGGGTCCTGGGGGGTTCTAGAAGGTTCTGGGGGCTTTTAGAAGGGTCCTGGGAGGATCTAGAAGGGTCTGGGGGCTTTCAGAAGGGTCCTGGGGGTAACTACAAGGGTCTGAGGGCTTTTAGAATGGTCCTGAGGGGCTCTAGAATGGTCTGGGGGCTTATAGAAGGGTCCTGGGCGTAACTAGAAGGGTCTCAGGTCTTTTAGAATGGTCCTGGGGGGCTTTAGAAGGGTCTGGGGGCTTTTAGAAGGGTCCTGGGGGGGTCTAGAAGGGTCTGGGGGCTTTGAGAAAGGTCCTGGGGGACTCTAGAAAGGTCTGGGTGCTTTTAGAAGGGTCCTGGTAGGCTCTACAAGGGTCTGGGGGCTTTTAGAATGGTAATGGGGGGCTCTAGAAGGGTCTGGGGGCTTTCAGAAGGGTCCTGGTGGGCTCTAGAAGGGTCTGGGAGCTTTTAGAAGGGTCCTGGAGGCTTCTAGGAGGGTCTGGGGGCTTTTAGAAGGGTCCTTAGGGGTTCTAGAGGGGTCTGGGGGCTTTCAGAAGGGTCCTGGGGGGTTCTAGAAGGGTCTGGGGGATTTTAGAAGGGTCCTGGGGGCTCTAGAAGGGTCTGGGTCTTTCAGAAGTGTCCTGGGGGCATCTAGAAGGGTCTGGGGGCTTATAGAAGGGTGCTGAGAGGCTCTAGAAGGTTCTGGGTGCTTTTAGAAGGGTCCCTGGGGGGCTCTAGAGGGGTCTGGGGGCTTTCAGAAGGGTCCGGGGGGGCTCTAGAAGGGTCTGGGGTCTTTTAGAAGGGTCCTATGGGCCTCTAGAAGGGTCTGGGGCTTTCAGAAAGGTCCTGGGGGGCTCTAGACGGGTCTGGGGGCTTTTAGAAGGGTGCTGGGGGGCTCTAGAAGGGTCTGGGGGCTTTTAGAAGGGTCCTGGGTGGCTCTAGAATGGTCTGGGGGCTTTTAGAAGGGTCCTGGGGGGCTCTAGAAGGGTCTGGGGGCTTTCATAAGGGTCCTGGGGGCCTCTAGAAGAGTCTGGGGGCTTATAGTAGGGTCCTGGGGGGCTCTAGAATGGTCTGGGGGCTTTTAGATGGGTCCTAAGGGGCTCTAGAAGGGTCTGGGGGCTTTTTGAAGAGTCCTGTGGGCATCTAGAAGGGTCTGGCGGCTTTTAGAAGGGACTTTAGTGGCTCTAGAAGGGTCTGGGGGCTTTTAGAAGGGTCCTGGGTGGCTCTAGAAGGGTCTGGGTGCTTTTAGAAGGGTCCTGGGTGGCTCTAGAAGGGTCTGGGGGCTTTTAGAAGGGTGCTGGGGGTCTCTAGAAGGATCTGGGGGCTTTTAGAAGGGTCCTGGGTGCCTCTAGAAGGGTCTGAGTGCTTTTAGAAGGGACCTGAGGTGCTCTAGAAAAGTCTGGGGGCTTTTAGAAGGGTCTTGGGGGGCTCTAGGAGGGTCAGGGGGCTTTTAGAAGGGTCCTGGAGGCTTCTAGGAGGGTCTGGGGGCTTTTAGAAGGGTCCTGGGAAACTCTAGAAAGGTCTGGGGGCATTTAGAAGGGTCCTGGTGCTCTCTAGAATGGTCTGGGGGCTTTTAGATGGGTCCTGGAGGCTTCTAGGAGGGTCTGGGGGCTTTCAGAAGGGTCCGGGGGGGCTCTAGAAGGGTCTGGGTTCTTTTAGAAGGGTCCTGGGGGGCTCTAGAAGGGTCTGGGTGTTTTTAGAAGGGTCCTGGGGGACTCTAGAAGGGTCTGGGTGATTTTAGAAGGGTCCTGGGTGCCTCTAGAAGGGTCTGGGGGCTTTTAGAAAGGCCCTGGTGGCCTCTAGAATGGTCTGGGGGCTTTTAGAAGGGTCCTGGAGGCTTCTAGGAGGGTCTGGGTTCTTCTAGAAGGGTCCTGGGAGGCTCTAGAAGGGTCTGGGGGCTTTTAGAAGGGTCCTGGGGGGTTCTAGAAGGTTCTGGGTGCTTTTAGAAGGGTCCTGGGAGGCTCTAGAAGGGTCTGGGGGCTTTCAGAATGGTTCTGGGCGTAACTACAAGGGTCTGAGGGCTTTTAGAATGGTCCTGAGGGGCTCTAGAATGGTCTGTAGGCTTATAGAAGGGTCCTGGGCGTAACTAGAAGGGTCTGAGATCTTTTAGAATGGTCCTGGGGGGCTTTTGAAGGGTCTGGGGGCTTTTAGAAGGGTCCTGGTAGGCTCTACAAGGGTCTGGGGTCTTTTAGAATGGTCCTGGGGGGCTCTAGAGGGGTCTGGGGGCGTTGAGAAAGGTCCTGGGGGACTCTAGAAAGGTCTGAGGGCATTTAGAAGGGTCCTGGTAGGCTCTACAAGGGTCTGGGGGCTTTCAGAAGGGTCCTGGGGGGCTCTAGAAGGGTCTGGGGGCTTTCAGAAGGGTCCTGGGGGGCTCTAGAAGGGTCTGGGGGCTTTTAGAAGGGTCCTAGAGGCTTCTAGGAGGGTCTGGGGGCTTTTAGAAGGGTCCTGGGGGGCTCTAGAAGGGTCTGGTCTTTCAGAAGTGTCCTGGGGGCATCTAGAAGGGTCTGGGGGCTTATAGAAGGGTGCTGAGAGGCTCTAGAAGGGTTTGGGGTCTTTTAGATGGGTCCTAGAGGGCTCTAGAAGGGTCTGGGTTCTATTTTAAGGGTCCTGGGGGCTTCTAGAAGGGTCTGGGGGCTTTTAGAAGGGTCTTTAGTGGATCTAGAAGGGTCTGGGGGCTTTTAGAAGGGTCCTGGGGGCCTCTAGAAGGGTCTGGGGGCTTTTTGAAGGGTCCTAGGGGCCTCTAGAAGGGTCTGAGGGCTTTTAGAATGGTCCTGGGGGGCTCTAGAAGAGTCTGGGGGCTTTTAGAAGGGTCCTGGGGGGCTCTAGAAGGGTCTGGGGGCTTTTAGAAGGGTCCTGGTGCGCTGTAGAAGGGTCTGGGGGCATTTAGAAGGGTCCTGGATGCTTCTAGTAGGGTCTGGGTTCTTTTAGAAGGGTCTTTAGTGGCTCTAGAAGGGTCTGGGGTCTTTTACAAGGGTCCTGGGGCCTCTAGAAGGGTCTGGGGGCTTTTAGAAGGATCCTAGGGGGCTCTAGAAGGGTCTGGGGGCCTTTAGAAGCGTCCCGGGGGTCTTTAGAAGGAACTGGGGGCTTTTAGAAGGGTCTTGGGGGGCTCTAGAATGGTCTGGGGGCTTTTAGAAGGGTCCTGGGGGCCTTTAGAAGGGTCTGAGGGCTTTTAGAAGGATCCTGTGGGGCTCTAGAAGGGTCTGGGGTATTAGAACGGTTCTGGGGGGCTCTAGAAGTGTCTGGGGGCTTTTAGAAGGGTCCTGGGGGGCTCTAGAAGGGTCTGGGGGCTTTCAGAAGGGTCCTGGGGGGCTCTAGAAGGGTCTGGGTGCTTTTAGATGGGTCCTGGGGGGCTCTAGAAGGGTCTGGGTGCTTTTAGATGGGTCCTGGGGGGCTCTAGAAGGGTCTGGGGGCTTTTGGAACGGTCCTGGTTGGATCTAGAAGAGTCTGGGAGCTTTTAGATGGGTCCTGGGGGGCTCTAGAAGGGTCTGGGGTCTTTGAGAAAGGTCTTGGGGACCTCTAGAAGGGTCTGGGGGCTTTTAGAAGGGTCCTCGGGGCCTCTAGAAGGGTCTGGGTCTTTTAGAAGGGTCTGGGAGGATCTAGAAGGGTCTGGGGGGCATTTAGAATTGTCCTGGGGGGCTCTAGAAGGGTCTGGGGGCTTTCAGAATGGTCCTGGGGGGGCTCTAGAAAGGTCTGGGGGCTTTTAGAATGGACCTGGGGGGTCTCTAGAAGGGTCTGGGGGGCTTTCAGAAAGGTCCTGGGGGGTTCTAAAAGGGTCTGGGGGCTTTCAGAAGGGTCCTGGTGGGCTCTAGAAGGGTCTGGGGGCATTGAGAAAGGTCCTGAGGGGCTCTAGAAGGATTTGGGTGCTATTAGGAGTGTCCTGGGGGGCTCTAGAAGGGTCTGGGGGCTTTTAGAAGGGTCCTGGAGGCTTCTAGGAGGGTCTGGGTGCTTTTAGAAGGGTCCTGGGGGGCTCCAGAAGGGTCTGGGGACTTTTAGAAGGGTCCTGGGTGGCTCTAGATGGGTCTGGGGTCTTTTAGAAGGGTCCTGGTGGGCTCTAGAAGGGTCTGGGGGCGTTTAGAAGGGTCCTGGTGGGTTCTAGAAGGGTCTGGGGGATTTTAGAAGGGTTCTGGAGGCTTCTAGGAGGGTCTGGGGCTTTTAGAATGGTCCTGGGAGGCTCTAGAGGGGTCTGGGGGCTTTCAGAAGGGTCCGGGGTGGCTCTAGAAGGGTCTGGGGGCTTTTAGAAGGGTCCTGGGGGCCTCTAGAAGGGTCTGGCGGCTTTTAGAAGGGTCCTGGGGGTCTCTAGAAGGGTCTGGGGGTTTTTAGAAGGGTCCTGGGGGGCTCTAGAAGGGTCTGGGGGTTTTTAGAAGGGTCCTGGGGGGCTCTAGAAGGGTCTGGGGGCTTTTAGAAGGGTGCTGGGGGGCTCTAGAAGGGTCTGGGGGCTTTTAGAAGGGTCCTGGGGAGCTCTAGAAGGGTCTGGGGACTTTTAGAACGGCTCAGGAGGCCTCTAAAAGGGTCTGGGGGGCTTATAGAAAGGTCCTGGGGGGCTCTACAAGGGCCTGGGTGCTTTTAGAAGGGCTCTGGTGGCCTCTAGAAGGGTCTGGGGGCTTATAGAAGGGTCCTGGGGGGCTCTAGAAGGGTCTGGGGGCTTTTAGAAGGGTCCTGGGGGGCTCTAGAAGGGTCTGGGGTCTTTTAGAAGGGTCCTGGGGGGCTCTAGAAGGGTCTGGGGGCTTTCACAATTGTCCTGGGAGGCTCTAGAAGGGTCTGGGGGCTTTTAGAAGGGTCCTGGGGGGCTCTAGAAGGGTCTGGGGGCTTTTAGAAGGTCCTGGGGGCCTCTAGAAGGGTCTGGGGGCTTTTAGAAGGGTCCTGGGTTGCTCTAGAAGGGTCTGGGGGCATTTAGAAGGGTGCTGGATGGCTCTAGAAGGATCTGGGGGCTTTCAGAAGGGTCCTGGGGGGCTCTAGAAGGGTCTGGGGGCTTTGAGAAAGGTCCTGGGGGACTCTAGAAAGGTCTGGGGGCTTTTAGAAGGGTCCTGGGAGGCTCTAGAAGGGTCTGGGGGCTTTTAGAAGGGTCCTGGGGGGCTCTAGAAGGGTCTGTGGGCTTTTAGAAGGGTCCTGGGGGGCTCTAGAAGGGTCTGGGGCCTTTTATAAGGGTCTTGGTGTGCTCAAGAAGGGTCTGGGGTCTTTTAGAAGGGTCCTGGGGGCCTCTAGAAGGGTCTGGGGCCTTTTAGAAGGGTCTTGGTGGGCTCAAGAAGGGTCTGGGGTCTTTTAGAAGGGTCCTGGGGGCCTCTAGAAGGGTCTGAGGGCTTTTAGAAGGGTCCTGGGGGCCTCTTGAAGAGTCTGGGGGATTTAGAAGCGTCCTTGGGTTCTCTAGAAGGACCTGGGGGTTTTAGAAGGGTCTTGGGGGCTTCTAGAAGGGTCTGGGGTCTTTTAGAAGTGTCCTGGGGGCATCTAGAAGGGTCTGAGGGCTTTTAGATGGGTCCTGGGTGGGTTCTAGAAGGGTCTGGGGGCTTTTAGAAGAGTCCTGGGCGTCTCTAGAAGGATCTGGGGGCTTTTAGATGGGTCTTAGGGGGCTCTAGAAGGGATAGAAGAGTCTGGGGTCTTTTAGAAGGGTCCTGGGGGCCTCTAGGAGGGTCTGAGGGCTCTTAGAAGGGTCCTGGGGGGCTCTAGAAGGGTCAGGGGGCTTTTAGATGGGTCCTGGGGGGCTCTAGAAGAGTCTGGGGGCTTTTAGAAGGGTCCTGGGGGGCTCTAGAAGGGTCTGGGGGCTTTCACAAGGGTCCTGGGGGGCTCTAGAATGGTCTGGGGGCTTTTAGAAGGGTCCTGGGGGGCTCTAGAAGGGTCTGGGGGCTTTTAGAAGGGTCCTGGGGGCCTCTAGAAGGGTCTGCGTGCTTTTAGATGGGACCTGGGGGGCTCTAGTCGGGTCTGGGGGCTTTCAAAAGGGTCCTGGGCGTCACTAGAAGGGTCTGAGATCTTTTAGAATGGTCCTGGGGGGCTCTAGAAGGGTCTGGGTTCTTTTAGAAGGGTCCTGGGGACCTCTAGAAGGGTCTGGGGGCTTTGAGAAAGGTCCTGGGGGACTCTAGAAAGGTCTGGGGACTTTTAGAAGGGTCCTGGGAGGCTCTAGAAGGGTCTGGGTGCTATTAGAAGGGTCCTGGGGGGCCCTAGAAGGGTCTGGGGGCTTTTAGAAGGGTCCTGGGGGACATCTAGAAGGGTCTGGGGGCTTTTAGAAGGGTCCTGGGGGGCTCTAGAAGAGTCTGGGGGCTTTGAGAAAGGTCCTGGGGGACTCTAGAAAGGTCTGGGGGCTTTTAGAAGGGTCCTGGGAGGATCTAGAAGGGTCTGGGGGCTTTTAGAAGGGTCCTGGCGACCTCTAGAAGGATCTGGGGGCTTTTAGAAGGGTCTTGGGGGGCTCTAGAAAGGTCTGGGTTCTTTTAGAAGGGTCCTGGGGGGCTCTAGAAGTGTCTGGTGGATTTTAGAAGGGCCTTGTGGACCTCTAGAAGGGTCTGGGGGCTTTTAGAAGGGTCCTGGGAGGCTCTAGAGTGGTCTGGGGGCTTTTAGAATGGTCCTGGGAGGCTCTAGAAAGGTCTGGGGGCTTTTAGAAAGGTCCTGGGAAGCTCTAGAAGGGTCTGGGGGCTTTTAGAATGGTCCTGGGAGGCTCTAGAAGGGTCTGGGGGCTTTTAGAAGGGTCCTGGGAGGATCTAGAAGGGTCTGGGGGCTTTTAGAATGGTCCTGGGGGGCTCTAGAAGGGTCTGAGTGCTTTTAGAAGGGACCTGAGGTGCTCTAGAAAAGTCTGGGGGCTTTTAGAAGGGTCTTGGGGGCTCTAGGGAGGGTCAGGGGGGCTTTTAGAAGGGTCCTGGAGGCTTCTAGGAGGGTCTGGGGGCTTTTAGAAGGGTCCTGGGAAACTCTAGAAAGGTCTGGGGGCATTTAGAAGGGTCCTGGGTGCTCTCTAGAATGGTCTGGGGGCTTTTAGATGGGTCCTGGAGGCTTCTAGGAGGGTCTGGGGGCTTTCAGAAGGGTCCGGGGGGGCTCTAGAAGGGTCTGGGTTCTTTTAGAAGGGTCCTGGGGGGCTCTAGAAGGGTCTGGGTGTTTTTAGAAGGGTCCTGGGGGACTCTAGAAGGGTCTGGGTGATTTTAGAAGGGTCCTGGGTGCCTCTAGAAGGGTCTGGGGGCTTTTAGAAAGGCCCTGGTGGCCTCTAGAATGGTCTGGGGGCTTTTAGAAGGGTCCTGGAGGCTTCTAGGAGGGTCTGGGTTCTTCTAGAAGGGTCCTGGGAGGCTCTAGAAGGGTCTGGGGGCTTTTAGAAGGGTCCTGGGGGGTTCTAGAAGGTTCTGGGTGCTTTTAGAAGGGGTCCTGGGAGGCTCTAGAAGGGTCTGGGGGCTTTCAGAATGGTTCTGGGCGTAACTACAAGGGTCTGAGGGCTTTTAGAATGGTCCTGAGGGGCTCTAGAATGGTCTGTAGGCTTATAGAAGGGTCCTGGGCGTAACTAGAAGGGTCTGAGATCTTTTAGAATGGTCCTGGGGGGCTTTTGAAGGGTCTGGGGGCTTTTAGAAGGGTCCTGGTAGGCTCTACAAGGGTCTGGGGTCTTTTAGAATGGTCCTGGGGGGCTCTAGAGGGGTCTGGGGGCGTTGAGAAAGGTCCTGGGGGACTCTAGAAAGGTCTGAGGGCATTTTAGAAGGGTCCTGGTAGGCTCTACAAGGGTCTGGGGGCTTTCAGAAGGGTCCTGGGGGGCTCTAGAAGGGTCTGGGGGCTTTCAGAAGGGTCCTGGGGGGCTCTAGAAGGGTCTGGGGGCTTTTAGAAGGGTCCTAGAGGCTTCTAGGAGGGTCTGGGGGCTTTTAGAAGGGTCCTGGGGGGCTCTAGAAGGGTCTGGGTCTTTCAGAAGTGTCCTGGGGGCATCTAGAAGGGTCTGGGGGCTTATAGAAGGGTGCTGAGAGGCTCTAGAAGGGTTTGGGGTCTTTTAGATGGGTCCTAGAGGGCTCTAGAAGGGTCTGGGTTCTATTTTAAGGGTCCTGGGGGCTTCTAGAAGGGTCTGGGGGCTTTTAGAAGGGTCTTTAGTGGATCTAGAAGGGTCTGGGGGCTTTTAGAAGGGTCCTGGGGGCCTCTAGAAGGGTCTCTGGGGGCTTTTTGAAGGGTCCCTAGGGGCCTCTAGAAGGGTCTGAGGGCTTTTAGAATGGTCCTGGGGGCTCTAGAAGAGTCTGGGGGCTTTTAGAAGGGTCCTGGGGGGCTCTAGAAGGGTCTGGGGGCTTTTAGAAGGGGTCCTGGTGCGCTGTAGAAGGGTCTGGGGGCATTTAGAAGGGTCCCTGGATGCTTCTAGTAGGGTCTGGGTTTCTTTTAGAAGGGTCTTTAGTGGCTCTAGAAGGGTCTGGGGGTCTTTTACAAGGGTCCTGGGGCCTCTAGAAGGGTCTGGGGGCTTTTAGAAGGATCCTAGGGGGCTCTAGAAGGGTCTGGGGGCCTTTAGAAGCGTCCCGGGGGTCTTTAGAAGGAACTGGGGGCTTTTAGAAGGGTCTTGGGGGGCTCTAGAATGGTCTGGGGGCTTTTAGAAGGGTCCTGGGGGCCTTTAGAAGGGTCTGAGGGCTTTTAGAAGGATCCTGTGGGGCTCTAGAAGGGTCTGGGGTATTAGAACGGTTCTGGGGGGCTCTAGAAGTGTCTGGGGGCTTTTAGAAGGGTCCTGGGGGGCTCTAGAAGGGTCTGGGGGCTTTCAGAAGGGTCCTGGGGGGCTCTAGAAGGGTCTGGGTGCTTTTAGATGGGTCCTGGGGGCTCTAGAAGGGTCTGGGGGCTTTTAGATGGGTCCTGGGGGGGCTCTAGAAGGGTCTGGGGGCTTTTGGAACGGTCCTGGTTGGATCTAGAAGAGTCTGGGAGCTTTTAGATGGGTCCTGGGGGGGCTCTAGAAGGGTCTGGGGTCTTTGAGAAAGGTCTTGGGGACCTCTAGAAGGGTCTGGGGGCTTTTAGAAGGGTCCTCGGGGCCTCTAGAAGGGTCTGGGTCTTTTAGAAGGGTCTGGGAGGATCTAGAAGGGTCTGGGGGCATTTAGAATTGTCCTGGGGGGGCTCTAGAAGGGTCTGGGGGCTTTCAGAATGGTCCTGGGGGGCTCTAGAAAGGTCTGGGGGCTTTTAGAATGGACCTGGGGGTCTCTAGAAGGGTCTGGGGGCTTTCAGAAAGGTCCTGGGGGTTCTAAAAGGGTCTGGGGGCTTTCAGAAGGGTCCTGGTGGGCTCTAGAAGGGGTCTGGGGGCATTGAGAAAGGTCCTGAGGGGCTCTAGAAGGATTTTGGGTGCTATTAGGAGTGTCCTGGGGGGCTCTAGAAGGGTCTGGGGGCTTTTAGAAGGGTCCTGGAGGCTTCTAGGAGGGTCTGGGTGCTTTTAGAAGGGTCCTGGGGGGCTCCAGAAGGTCTGGGGACTTTTAGAAGGGTCCTGGGTGGCTCTAGATGGGTCTGGGGTCTTTTAGAAGGGTCCTGGTGGGCTCTAGAAGGGTCTGGGGGCGTTTAGAAGGGTCCTGGTGGGTTCTAGAAGGGTCTGGGGGATTTAGAAGGGTTCTGGAGGCTTCTAGGAGGGTCTGGGGGCTTTTAGAATGGTCCTGGGAGGCTCTAGAGGGGTCTGGGGGCTTTCAGAAGGGTCCGGGGTGGCTCTAGAAGGGTCTGGGGGCTTTTAGAAGGGTCCTGGGGGCCTCTAGAAGGGTCTGGCGGCTTTTAGAAGGGTCCTGGGGGTCTCTAGAAGGGTCTGGGGGTTTTTAGAAGGGTCCTGGGGGGCTCTAGAAGGGTCTGGGGGTTTTTAGAAGGGTCCTGGGGGGCTCTAGAAGGGTCTGGGGGCTTTTAGAAGGGTGCTGGGGGGCTCTAGAAGGGTCTGGGGGCTTTTAGAAGGGTCCTGGGGAGCTCTAGAAGGGTCTGGGGACTTTTAGAACGGCTCAGGAGGCCTCTAAAAGGGTCTGAGGGCTTATAGAAAGGTCCTGGGGGGCTCTACAAGGCCTGGGTGCTTTTAGAAGGGCTCTGGTGGCCTCTAGAAGGGTCTGGGGGCTTATAGAAGGGTCCTGGGGGGCTCTAGAAGGGTCTGGGGGCTTTTAGAAGGGTCCTGGGGGGCTCTAGAAGGGTCTGGGGTCTTTTAGAAGGGTCCTGGGGGGCTCTAGAAGGGTCTGGGGGCTTTCACAATTGTCCTGGGAGGCTCTAGAAGGGTCTGGGGGCTTTTAGAAGGGTCCTGGGGGCTCTAGAAGGGTCTGGGGGCTTTTAGAAGGTCCTGGGGGCCTCTAGAAGGGTCTGGGGGCTTTTAGAAGGGTCCTGGGTTGCTCTAGAAGGGTCTGGGGGCATTTAGAAGGGTGCTGGATGGCTCTAGAAGGATCTGGGGGCTTTCAGAAGGGTCCTGGGTGGCTCTAGAAGGGTCTGGGGGCTTTGAGAAAGGTCCTGGGGGACTCTAGAAAGGTCTGGGGGCTTTTAGAAGGGTCCTGGGAGGCTCTAGAAGGGTCTGGGGGCTTTTAGAAGGGTCCTGGGGGGCTCTAGAAGGGTCTGTGGGCTTTTAGAAGGGTCCTGGGGGGCTCTAGAAGGGTCTGGGGCCTTTTATAAGGGTCTTGGTGTGCTCAAGAAGGGTCTGGGGTCTTTTAGAAGGGTCCTGGGGGCCTCTAGAAGGGTCTGGGGCTTTTAGAAGGGTCTTGGTGGGCTCAAGAAGGGTCTGGGGTCTTTTAGAAGGGTCCTGGGGGCCTCTAGAAGGGTCTGAGGGCTTTTAGAAGGGTCCTGGGGGCCTCTTGAAGAGTCTGGGGGATTTAGAAGCGTCCTTGGGTTCTCTAGAAGGACCTGGGGGTTTTAGAAGGGTCTTGGGGGCTTCTAGAAGGGTCTGGGGTCTTTTAGAAGTGTCCTGGGGGCATCTAGAAGGGTCTGAGGGGCTTTTAGATGGGTCCTGGGTGGGTTCTAGAAGGGTCTGGGGGCTTTTAGAAGAGTCCTGGGCGTCTCTAGAAGGATCTGGGGGCTTTTAGATGGGTCTTAGGGGGCTCTAGAAGGGATAGAAGAGTCTGGGGTCTTTTAGAAGGGTCCTGGGGGGCCTCTAGGAGGGTCTGAGGGCTCTTAGAAGGGTCCTGGGGGGGCTCTAGAAGGGTCAGGGGGCTTTTCGATGGGTCCTGGGGGGGCTCTAGAAGAGTCTGGGGGCTTTTAGAAGGGTCCTGGGGGGCTCTAGAAGGGTCTGGGGGCTTTCACAAGGGTCCTGGGGGGCTCTAGAATGGTCTGGGGGCTTTTAGAAGGGTCCTGGGGGGCTCTAGAAGGGTCTGGGGGGCTTTTAGAAGGGTCCTGGGGCCTCTAGAAGGGTCTGCGTGCTTTTAGATGGGACCTGGGGGGCTCTAGTCGGGTCTGGGGGCTTTCAAAGGGTCCTGGGCGTCACTAGAAGGGTCTGAGATCTTTTAGAATGGTCCTGGGGGGGCTCTAGAAGGGTCTGGGTTCTTTTAGAAGGGTCCTGGGGACCTCTAGAAGGGTCTGGGGGCTTTGAGAAAGGTCCTGGGGGACTCTAGAAAGGTCTGGGGACTTTTAGAAGGGTCCTTGGGAGGCTCTAGAAGGGTCTGGGTGCTATTAGAAGGGTCCTGGGGGCTCTAGAAGGGTCTGGGGGCTTTTAGAAGGGTCCTGGGGGACATCTAGAAGGGTCTGGGGGCTTTTTAGAAGGGTCCTGGGGGGCTCTAGAAGAGTCTGGGGGCTTTGAGAAAGGTCCTGGGGGACTCTAGAAAGGTCTGGGGCTTTTAGAAGGGTCCTGGGAGGATCTAGAAGGGTCTGGGGGCTTTTAGAAGGGTCCTGGCGACCTCTAGAAGGATCTGGGGGCTTTTAGAAGGGTCTTGGGGGGCTCTAGAAGGTCTGGG
>JAUNZM010002858.1:0-12467 GCA_033459285.1 Clamator glandarius
GGAGCCGCCGCGACGCCGCGGGGATGGGCGGGGTTGGGGGGTGCAAGGGGGGGATGAATGGGACCCCCAGACCCACAAGTTGGGGGTCAGACCCACTCCCGGACCCATAAGTTGGGGGTCGGACCCCCCCCAAGACGAAAGAAGCTATTTAACCCCTTCCCGACCGGAGCCGCCGCGACGCCGCGGGGATGGGCGGGGGGGGGGGGTGTAAGGGGGGGATGAATGGGACCCCCAGACCCACAAGTTGGGGGTCAGACCCGCTCCCAGACCCATAAGTTGGGGGTCAGACCCCCCCCCACGGCAAAAAGAAACGATTTAACCCCCTCTTGACCGGAGCCGCCACGACGCCGCGGGGATGGGCGGGGTTGGGGGGGATTTAGGGGGGCTGGAATGGGACCCCCAGACCCACAAGTTGGGGGTCAGACCCACTCCCAGACCCATAGGTTGGGGGTCGGACCCACTCCCAGCACCACAAGTTGGGGGTCGGACCCCCTCAAGGACGAAGGAAGCTATTTAACCCCCTCCTGACCGGAGCCGCCACGACGCCGCGGGGATGGGCACAGGGGTGGGGGGGGAATGGGACCCCCAGACCCACAAGTTGGGGGTCAGACCCACAAGTTGGGGGTCAGACCCACTCCCAGACCCATAAGTTGGGGGTCAGACCCTCTCCTGCCCAGAGTCACAACGATGGGGGGGGGGGGGGGGGAATGGGACCCCCCAGATCTACAAGTTGGGGGTCAGCAGCCTCCCGGCCCCACAAGTTGAGGGTGAGGATCCCCTCCTGCCCCACAAGTTGGGGGTCACAGGGACCTCATGGGGATCTTGGGGTGGGATGGGGACCCTATGGAGCCGCACGGATAATCCGGAATGACTCCTGTTCATCCGCACTGCGAGGAGGATCCGGAGTGACTCCGGTTCATCCGCACCGTGAGGAGGATCCGGAGTGACTCTGGTTCATCCACACCATGAGGAGGATCCGTGAGGAGGATCCGGAGTGACTCCAGTTCATCCACACCGTGAGGAGGATCCGGAGTGACTCTGGTTCATCCACACCGTGAGGAGGATCCGTGAGGAGGATCCGGAGTGACTCCGGTTCATCCGCACCGTGAGGAGGATCCGGAGTGACTCTGGTTCATCCACACCGTGAGGAGGATCTGTGAGGAGGATCCGGAGTGACTCCGGTTCATCCACACCGTGAGGAGGATCCGTGAGGAGGATCCGGAGTGACTCCGGTTCATCCACACCGTGAGGAGGATCCGGAGTGACTCCGGTTCATCCACACCGTGAGGAGGATCCGTGAGGAGGATCCGGAGTGACTCCGGTTCATCCACACCGTGAGGAGGATCCGGAGTGACTCTGGTTCATCCACACCGTGAGGAGGATCCGCGAGGAGGATCCGGAGTGACTCCGGTTCATCCACACCGTGAGGAGGATCCGTGAGGAGGATCCGGAGTGACTCCGGTTCATCCACACCGTGAGGAGGATCCGGAGTGACTCCGGTTCATCCACACCGTGAGGAGGATCCGTGAGGAGGATCCGGAGTGACTCCGGTTCATCCACACGGCGAGGAGGATCCGGAGTGACTCCGGTTCATCCACACCGTGAGGAGGATCCGTGAGGAGGATCCGGAGTGACTCCGGTTCATCCACACCGTGAGGAGGATCCGGAGTGACTCCGGTTCATCCACACCGTGAGGAGGATCCGCGAGGAGGATCCGGAGTGACTCCGGTTTGTCGGCGCGCGTGGGCGCAGCGGCAGCCGCAGGGCTGGCAGGGCCGGCCGGGCAGGAGGCGCCGGCGGCACCGGCACAGCCAGCACCCCAAAACCTGCCCCGTGGCACCGGCAGCACCGGCACCCGCCGCCTGCACCCCCGCGGCGCCCGTACCCGCAGCTCCAACGCGGCACAGCCCCGGCACCCCCCGCACCCCCCATTCCTCAACCCCCTGCACCCCCATTCCTGAACCCCCCGCACCCTCCGCACCCCTCGCACCCCCCATTCCTGAACTCCCCATTCCTGCACCCCCTGCACCCCCATTCCTGCACCCTCTGCCCCCCCATTCCTGCACCCCCATTCCTGCACCCTCTGCCCCCCCATTCCTGCACCCCCTGCACCCCCATTCCTGCACCCTCTGCCCCCCCATTCCTGCCCCCCCATTCCTGCACACCCCATTCCTGCACCACCTGCACCCCCATTCCTGCACCCCCTGCACCCCCATTCCTGCACCCCCATTCCTGCACCCCCCATTCCTGCACCCCCTGCACCCCCATTCCTGCACCCCTTGCACCCCCATTCCTGCACCTCCTGCACCCCCCATTCCTGCACCCCCCATTTCTGCACCCCCTGCACCCCCATTCCTGCCCCCCCATTCCTGCCCCCCCATTCCTGCCCCCCCATTCGTGCCCCCCCATTCCTGCTCCCCCACTCCTGCCCCCCCATTCGTGCCCCCCCATTCCTGCCCCCCAATTCCTGCCCCCCCATTCCTGCACCCCCTGCCCCCCCATTCCTGCACCCCCATTCCTGCCCCCCCATTCCTGCTCCCCCATTCCTGCTCCCCCCATTCCTGCACCCCCCATTCCTGCACCCCCATTCCTGCCCCCCCATTCCTGCCCCCCCATTCCTGCTCCCCCATTCCTGCTCCCCCCATTCCTGCTCCCCCATTCCTGCCCCCCCATTCCTGCCCCCCCCATTCCTGCCCCCCCATTCCTGCCCCCCCATTCCTGCTCCCCCATTCCTGCTCCCCCCATTCCTGCCCCCCCCATTCCTGCTCCCCCATTCCTGCTCCCCCCATTCCTGCTCCCCCATTCCTGCCCCCCCATTCCTGCCCCCCCCATTCCTGCCCCCCCATTCCTGCCCCCCCATTCCTGCTCCCCCATTCCTGCTCCCCCCATTCCTGCCCCCCCCATTCCTGCTCCCCCCATTCCTGCCCCCCCCATTCCTGCCCCCCCATTCCTGCCCCCCCATTCCTGCTCCCCCCATTCCTGCCCCCCCATTCCTGCCCCCCCATTCCTGCTCCCCCATTCCTGCTCCCCCCATTCCTGCACCCCCCATTCCTGCACCCCCATTCCTGCCCCCCCATTCCTGCCCCCCCCATTCCTGCCCCCCCATTCCTGCCCCCCCATTCCTGCTCCCCCATTCCTGCTCCCCCCATTCCTGCTCCCCCATTCCTGCCCCCCCATTCCTGCCCCCCCCATTCCTGCCCCCCCATTCCTGCCCCCCCATTCCTGCCCCCCCATTCCTGCTCCCCCCATTCCTGCCCCCCCCATTCCTGCTCCCCCATTCCTGCTCCCCCCATTCCTGCTCCCCCATTCCTGCTCCCCCCATTCCTGCTCCCCCCATTCCTGCACCCCCCATTCCTGCTCCCCCATTCCTGCACCCCCCATTCCTGCCCCCCCATTCCTGCCCCCCCATTCCTGCACCCCCTGCCCCCCCATTCCTGCCCCCCCGCAGCCTGCGGGCAGCACCCTGGCACCCGCTCCCGCTGACTCAGCCGCAGCCGCTGGCACCGCTGGCACGCGACCCGCCCGGCTCCGCTCAGACCAGTCCGACCCAGTCTAACCCAGTTCAGCCCAGTTCAGCTCAGCTCCAGCCCAGTCCAACCCAGTTCAGCCCAGTTCAGCTCAGCTCCAGCCCAGTCCAGCCCAGTCCGACCCAGTCCAACCCAGTTCAGCCCAGTTCAGCTCAGCTCCAGCCCAGTCCAACCCAGTTCAGCCCAGTTCAACCCAGTCCAACCCAGTTCAACCCAGTTCAGCTCAGCTCCAGCCCAGTCCAACCCAGTTCAGCCCAGTTCAACCCAGTCTAACCCAGTTTAACCCAGTTCAGCTCAGTTCCAGCCCAGTCCAACCCAGTTCAGCCCAGTTCAACCCAGTTCAACCCAGTTCAGCTCAGTTCCAGCCCAGTCCAACCCAGTTCAGCCCAGTTCAACCCAGTTCAACCCAGTTCAGCTCAGCTCCAGCCCAGTCCGACCCAGTTCAGCCCAGTTCGGCTCAGTTCTAGCCCAGTCCAACCCAGTCCAACCCAGTCCGACCCAGTTCAACCCAGTTCAACCCAGTTCAACCCAGTTCAGCTCAGCTCCAACCCAGTTCCAACCCAGTCCAACCCAGTTCAACCCAGTCCAACCCAGTTCAGCTCAGCTCCAGCCCAGTCTAACCCAGTTTAACCCAGTTCAGCTCAGCTCCAGCCCAGTTTAACCCAGTTTAACCCAGTTCAGCTCAGCTCCAGCCCAGTCCAACCCAGTTCAACCCAGTTCCAACCCAGTTCAACCCAGTTCGGCTCAGTTCTAGCCCAGTTCGGCTCAGCTCCAGCCCAGTCCAACCCAGTCTAACCCAGTTCAACCCAGTTCAGCTCAGCTCCAGCCCAGTTTAACCCAGTTTGGCTCAGCTCCAGCCCAGTTCAGCCCGCAGGGGGCGGGGCTTTAGCGAGAGAGGGGGCGTGGCCTGTGCGGATGTGGGCGTGGCCCCGCCCCTCCCGCCGCTGCCCGCGGTCTCCCCCGGGTCCTAGCGCCGCCCTCTCCCCGTCTGTCTCCCCCGGGTCCTAGCGCCGCCCTCTCCCCGTCTGTCTCCCCCGGGTCCTAGCGCCGCCCTCTCCCCGTCTCCCCCGGGTCCTAGCGCCTCCCTCTCCCCGTCTGTCTCCCCCGGGTCCTAGCGCCGCCCTCTCCCCGTCTCCCCCGGGTCCTAGCGCCTCCCTCTCCCCGTCTGTCTCCCCCGGGTCCTAGCGCCGCCCCGTCCCCGGAGCCCCCCGGTTCCCGGGGTCCCCCCCACGCACCGATGCAGCAGAGCCGCTCGCTCAGGACCCTCCGACGCTCGGGGCCGAGCTCGGGGTTCGCCATCCTCGGGGCTCGGGACGGGAGAGGGAGGGGAGGGGCCGGGGAGGGGAGGGGCCGGGACCCCGACGGCTCCGCCCCCAACGGGCCCCGCCCCGGGCACCCCGCCCCGGGCACCCCCCGCACCCCCAGAGCTCCTGTAACTGACTCCCCGCACCCCCAAAGCTCCTGTAGCTCCTGTACCCCAATCCCGTGTCCCCCTTTGCAGCTCCTGCACCCCAATCCTGTGCCCCCTTGCAGCTCCTGCACCCCAATCCTGTGCCCCCTTGCAGCTACTGCACCCCAATCCTGTGACCCCTTGCAGCTCCTGCAGCTCCTGCACCCCCCGTGAACCCCCTTTGCAGCTCCTACACCCCAATTCCGTGCACCCCTGCAGCTCCTGCACCCCAATCCTGTGCCCCCTTGCAGCCCCTGCAGCTCCTGCACCCCAATCCTGTGCCCCCTTGCAGCTCCTGCACCCCAATACTGTGACCCCTTGTAGCTCCTGCAGCTCCTGCACCCCCCGTGCCCCCTTTGCAGCTCCTACACCCCAATTCCGTGCACCCCTGCAGCTCCTGCACCCCAATCCTGTGCCCCCTTGCAGCTCCTGCAGCTCCTATACCCCAATCCTGTGCCCCCTTGCAGCTCCTGCACCCCAATCCTGTGCCCCCTTGCAGCTACTGCACCCCAATCCTATGACCCTTTGCAGCTCCTGCACCCCAATCCTGTGCCCCCTTGCAGCTCCTGCACCCCAATCCTGTGCCCCCTTGCAGCTCCTGCAGCTCCTGCACCCCCCCGTGTCCCCCTTTGCAGCTCCTGCACCCCAATCCTGTGCCCCCTTGCAGCTCCTGCACCCCAATCCTGTGCCCCCTTGCAGCTCCTGCAGCTCCTGCACCCCCCCGTGTCCCCCTTTGCAGCTCCTGCACCCCAATCCTGTGCCCCCTTGCAGCTCCTGCACCCCAATCCTGTGCCCCCTTGCAGCTACTGCACCCCAATCCTGTGCCCCCTTGCAGCTCCTGCAGCTCCTGCACCCCCCCGTGTCCCCCCTTGCAGCTCCTGCACCCCAATCCTGTGCCCCCTTGCAGCTACTGCACCCCAATCCTGTGCCCCCTTGCAGCTCCTGCAGCTCCTGCACCCCCCCCCGTGTCCCCCCTTGCAGCTCCTGCACCCCAATCCCGCGCGCCCCCTGCAGCTCCCGCAGCTCCCGTAGCCCCCGCACCCCGATCCCGTGGCCCCCGCGGCCCCCCAGGAGCCCCCTGCACCTCCTCTCCGGGCGCGGCGGCCGCAGCAGCCGCAGCAGCGCATGGCGGCCTGTCCGGCCGTCTGTCCGGCCGGCTCTGTCCGTGTGTCCGGCGGGGCCGGCGAGTCAGGCTGCGCCCACGCCAGACGCGGCTCCTCCTGCGCTGGATGCGGCCCAGGGACCGAGCCACAAGGCAGCGGGAACGGGAGGCACCGGCGAGGGGGAGAGCGGAGATGGAGGAGATGGAGATGGAGATGGAGGAGATGGAGATGGAGATGGAGGAGATGGAGATGGAGATGGAGATGGAGATGGAGATGGAGGAGATGGAGATGGAGATGGAGATGGAGATGGAGATGGAGGAGATGGCGGAGACGATGGAGACGATGGAGACGATGGAGACGATGGAAATTATGGAGATGGAGATGATGGAGATTGGGGTGGAGATGATTGGGGGGACATGATGGAGGTGGAGATGGAGATGATGGAAATAGAAATGGGATGGGACGGGGGTGCAGATGGAGGTGGAGATGGAGATGGAGAAGGAGATGGAGAAGGAGATGGAGATGGAGAAGGAGATGGAGATGGAGAAGGAGATGGAGATGGAGATGGAGATGGAGATGGAGATGGAGAAGGAGATGGAGATGGAGAAGGAGAAGGAGATGGAGATGGAGAAGGAGATGGAGATGGAGATGGAGATGGAGATGGAGATGGGGATGGGGATGGGGAAGGAGATGGAGAAGGAGATGGAGATGGAGATGGAGATGGAGATGGAGATGGGGATGGGGATGGAGATGGAGATGGAGATGGAGATGGAGATGGAGATGGAGATGGAGATGGAGATGGGGATGATGGAGATGGGGATGGAGATGGGGATGGAGATGGAGATGGAGATGGGGATGGAGATGGAGATGGAGATGGAGATGGGGATGGAGATGGAGATGGAGATGGAGATGGAGATGGAGATGGAGATGGAGATGGAGAAGGAGACGGAGATGGGGATGGGGATGGGGATGGAGATGGAGACGGAGATGGAGATGATGGAGGTGGAGATAAAGATGATAGAGATAGAAATGGGATGGGATGAGGGTGGAGGTGGCGATGGGGATGGTGATAATGGAGATGGGGATGAAGATGAGGATGGGGATGGAGATGACGATGGAGATGGAGACGGGATGCAGATGGAGAGGATGGTGATGGTGGAGATGACGGAGATGACGGAGATGGAGAGGAGGCCGGAGAAGAGGCTGGAGCGGAGGACGGGGCTGGGGCTGGAGCCCCGGGAGATGCGACGGGATGGGAAGCACGACGGTGCCAGGATGGAGGCGGCCCCAGCGCAGGCACCAACCCGGCCCCGGCGTGGGGCGGCCGTGGGGCTGGGGTCCGGATGGCACCGGCACGGCTCCGACCCACGGATCAGCCCCACGGATCAGCCCCACGGCTCCGACCCACGGCTCCGACCCACGGATCAGCCCCACGGCTCCGACCCACGGATCAGCCCCACGGCTCCGACCCACGGATCAGCCCCACGGCTCCGACCCACGGCTCCGACCCACGGCTCCGACCCACGGATCAGCCCCACGGCTCCGACCCACGGCTCCGACCCACGGATCAGCCCCACGGCTCCGACCCACGGATCAGCCCCACGGATCAGCCCCACGGCTCCGACCCACGGATCAGCCCCACGGATCAGCCCCACGGCTCCGACCCACGGATCAGCCCCACGGATCAGCCCCACGGCTCCGACCCACGGATCAGCCCCACGGATCAGCCCCACGGCTCCGACCCACGGATCAGCCCCACGGCTCCGACCCACGGCTCTGCCCCACGGATCAGCCCCACGGATCAGCCCCACGGCTCCGACCCACGGATCAGCCCCACGGATCAGCCCCACGGCTCCGACCCACGGATCAGCCCCACGGATCAGCCCCACGGCTCTGACCCACGGCTCCAACCCACGGATCAGCCCCACGGCTCCGACCCACGGCTCCGACCCACGGATCAGCCCCACGGCTCCGACCCACGGATCAGCCCCACGGCTCCGACCCACGGCTCCGACCCACGGATCAGCCCCACGGCTCCGACCCACGGCTCCGACCCACGGATCAGCCCCACGGATCAGCCCCACGGCTCCGACCCACGGATCAGCCCCACGGATCAGCCCCACGGCTCCGACCCACGGATCAGCCCCACGGATCAGCCCCACGGCTCCAACCCACGGCTCCAACCCACGGATCAGCCCCACGGATCAGCCCCACGGCTCCGACCCACGGATCAGCCCCACGGATCAGCCCCACGGATCAGCCCCACGGCTCCGACCCACGGCTCCGACCCACGGATCAGCCCCACGGCTCCGACCCACGGATCAGCCCCACGGCTCCGACCCACGGATCAGCCCCACGGATCAGCCCCACGGCTCCGACCCACGGATCAGCCCCACGGCTCCGACCCACGGCTCCAACCCACGGATCAGCCCCACGGCTCCAACCCACGGATCAGCCCCACGGATCAGCCCCACGGCTCAGCCCTATGGATCAGCCCCACGGATCAGCCCCACGGCTCAGCCCTATGGATCAGCCCCATGGATCAGCCCCACAGATCAGCCCCACGGCTCCGACCCACGGCTCCGACCCACGGATCAGCCCCACGGCTCAGCCCCACGGCTCCGACCCACGGATCAGCCCCACGGATCAGCCCCACGGCTCCGACCCACGGCTCAGCCCCACGGATCAGCCCCACGGATCAGCCCCACGGATCAGCCCCACGGATCAGCCCCATGGATCAGCCCCACGGATCAGCCCCATGGATCAGCCCCATGGATCAGCCCCACGGATCAGCCCCACGGATCAGCCCCACGGATCAGCCCCATGGATCAGCCCCACGGATCAGCCCCACGGATCAGCCCCATGGATCAGCCCCACGGCTCAGCCCCATGGATCAGCCCCACGGATCAGCCCCACGGATCAGCCCCACGGATCAGCCCCACGGATCAGCCCCATGGATCAGCCCCACGGATCAGCCCCACGGATCAGCCCCATGGATCAGCCCCACGGATCAGCCCCATGGATCAGCCCCACGGATCAGCCCCACGGCTCCGACCCACGGATCAGCCCCACGGCTCAGCCCCACGGCTCAGCCCCACGGATCAGCCCCACGGATCAGCCCCACGGATCAGCCCCACGGATCAGCCCCACGGATCAGCCCCATGGATCAGCCCCACGGCTCTGCCCCACGGATCAGCCCCACGGATCAGCCCCACGGATCAGCCCCATGGATCAGCCCCACGGATCAGCCCCACGGCTCCGACCCACGGATCAGCCCCACGGATCAGCCCCACGGATCAGCCCCACGGCTCAGCCCCACGGATCAGCCCCACGGATCAGCCCCACGGATCAGCCCCACGGCTCAGCCCCCCAGCTCCCCCCCGGCTGTGCCCCACAGATAAGCAGCCCCGGGGCTGGGGGGCAGCGATAACGCCCGGGGCTGGCGGCACCGCGGCCGCCCAGGGAGAACCCCCAAAGCCACCACCCCCCCCACCCTTCAGTGGCCACACGTGGGCTGGGGGTGGCCACGGGGACACCCCCCGGCGCCAATGTCCCCCACACACTCTCTCCTGGCTACCAACCCCCCCCCCCCGGTGGCCACTGGGTCCCACGTCTCTGCCAGCTCCCCCCAGTGTCCTGTGGCTACCAAACCCCCCACATGGTGGCCACTGGGTCCCATGTCTCTGCCAGCTCCCCCCAGCGTCCTGTGGCTACCAAACCCCCCACATGGTGGCCACTGGGTCCCACGTCTCTGCCAGCGCCCCCCAGTGTCATTTGGCTACCAACACCACCCCACGGTGGCCACTTGTCTTCCTGCCCTAAGAGATCAACCCCTAGAATCATTTGGCTATCGAACCTCCCCACGGTGGCCACTGGTTCCTCCTGCCCTGACAGGCGCCTCTCCAGCATCATTTGGCTACCAAACCCCCCCCCCCCCCCGGTGGCCACTGGGTTCCACGTCTCTGCCAGCTCCCCCCCAGCGTCATTTGGCTACCATAACCCGCCCCATGGTGGCCACTGGTCCCTCTGCCCTAACCGACCAACCCCTAGAAGCATCTGGCTACCAAAACCGCCCCATGGTGGCCACTGACCCCCTCCCACCCCCACTGCCCGCCCCCGGCATCGTCTGGCTACCAAACTCCCCTCCTTGGTGGCCAACGACACCCTCCTGGCCACCGAACCCGCCCCACGGTGGCCCCGGGACCCCCCAGTCCAGCCCAGTTGCCCCAGTTGGAGATGGGGACGGGGATGAAGCTTCGCCAGCTGCCACCTCGCAGCGAACGCCGGACACGTGCCAGCGGCCACCGGCACCCGAACGGCACCGAACGGGCACCGAACGGCACCGAACGGCACCGAACGGGCACCAAACGGGCACCAAACGGCACCGAACGGGCACCAAACAGGCACCAAACGGCACCGAACGGGCACCAAACGGCACCGAACGGGCACCAAACAGGCACCAAACGGCACCGAACGGGCACCAAACGGCACCGAACGGGCACCGAACGGGCACCGAACGGGCACCAAACAGGCACCAAACGGCACCGAACGGGCACCAAACGGCACCGAACGGGCACCAAACAGGCACCAAACGGCACCGAACGGGCACCAAACGGCACCGAACGGGCACCAAACGGCACCGAACGGGCACCAAACAGGCACCAAACGGCACCGAACGGGCACCGAACGGCACCGAACGGGCACCCAAACGGCACCGAATGGGAACCAAACGGCACCGAACGGGCACCGAACAGGCACCGAACGGGCACCAAATGGGCACCAAACAGGCACCAAACGGCACCGAACGGGCACCAAATGGGCACCCAAACGGCACTGAACGGGCACCTAAATGCCACCGAACGGGCACCGAACAGGCACCAAACGACACCGAATGGGCACCAAACGGGCACCCAAACAGCACCGAACGGGCACCAAACGTGTACCAAACAGGCACCAAACAGGCACCGAACTGGCACCCAAACAGGACTTGACCAGCACCAAACGGGCACTGAAACAGCACCAAACTGGCACTGAACTGGCACCAAACCAGTTCTGAACTGGGACCAAACTGGCACCAAACTGGCACTGAACGGGCACCAAACTTGCACCGAATTGGCACCAAACCAGCACCAAACAGGCACCAAACCAGCACGGAACCAGCAATAAACTGGCACTGAATTGGCATCAAAGCGCCACCGAAGCAGCACTGAACTGGTATCGAATTGGCACGAAAGTAGCACTGAACCAGTATCAAACCAGCACCAAACTGGCACTGAACTGGAACCAAACCAGCATCAAAGTGGCATTGAACTGGCACCAAACGGGCACGGAACCAGCATCCAACTGGCACCAAACGGGCACGGAACCAGCATCCAACTGGCACCAAACGGGCACGGAACCAGCATCCAACTGGCACCAAACGGGCACGGAACCAGCATCCAACTGGCACCAAACGGGCACGGAACCAGCATCCAACTGGCACCAAACGGGCACGGAACCAGCATCCAACTGGCACCAAACGGGCACGGAACCAGCACCCAACTGGCACCAAACGGGCACGGAACCAGCATCCAACTGGCACCAAACGGGCACGGAACCAGCATCCAACTGGCACCAAACGGGCACGGAACCAGCACCCAACTGGCACCAAACGCCGGCGGAGGAACCAAACCCAGCGGCACAAACACCCGCGGGCGCCAGGCCAGTGGGAGAAAGCGGCTGGCGCGGAGGCGCCGGGGCTGGCACGGAGCCAAGGCGGCCAACGCCCTGGAAAGTGCCGGAAGGAGCGACGCCAACAGCCCTCGTGGCACCGACAAGTTGGGGGGGGGGTTGGGGGGGGTTGGGGACACCCCCAAATAGGATGGAAAAAGGAAAAAAGGGGGGGGGGGGGGTGAGGATGCTGAGTCACCATGGAAACGAGATGCAGCATCTACCACCCGTTAACCCCTCGGTGCCCAAAACCAACCCTGCCCTCACCCCTCTTCACCCCTCCCTCCCCGTTAGCCCCTCCCTCTGCCTGTTAGCCCCTCCCTCCCCTCGTTAACCCCTCCCTCCCCTCGTTAACCCCTCCCTCCCCGGCCCCTTAAAGAGCTGGAGGGGGTGGGAAGAGGCAAAAGGTAAAGAAAAAGAGGTGGAAAGGGGAGAAAAGGGGTGAAAGGAGGAGGAAAAAAAAGGTGAGAAGAAGAGAAAGGAGGGGGAAAAAGAGGAGAAAAGAGGCGAAAAGAGGTGAAAAGAGGCAGAAGGAGGAGAAAAGAGCAGAAAAGAGGAGGAAAGAGGTGAAAAGAGGCAGAAGGAGGAGAAAAGAGCAGAAAAGAGGAGAAAAGAGGAGAAAAGAGGCAGAAGGAGGAGAAAAGAGAAGAAAAGAGGAGAAAAGAGGAGAAAAGAGCA
>JAUNZM010002860.1:0-20406 GCA_033459285.1 Clamator glandarius
ATTGATATTTAGTTTGAGTAAAAGTCCACAGTTGGTTAAAAGTCTCTTCTACAATGACAACTCTCCTCTGCCCTTAAAGTACTGTGACTGTAGAAAACACTCTAAAATTAAATTAACACGGGAAACTGGATTCACAGTGCAGAAGACTTTTATTGTGGTCTGCTTCTAAATGAAAAATAAATTCAAATTTTACAGGAGTGCAATTATATAAATTATAGCCTAGCACAAAATATAATAAATATAATCATAGCTACAAATATAAAATAGACCATAATTGCAATTCTAGAGGAGAGGAGAGGAGAGGAGAGGAGAGGAGAGGAGAGGAGAGGAGAGGAGAGGAGAGGAGAGGAGAGGAGAGGAGAGGAGAGGAGAGGAGAGGAGAGGAGAGGAGAGGAGAGGAGAGGAGAGGAGAGGAGAGGAGAGGAGAGGAGAGGAGAGGAGAGGAGAGGAGAGGAGAGGAGAGGAGAGGAGAGGAGAGGAGAGGAGAGGAGAGGAGAGGAGAGGAGAGGAGAGGAGAGGAGAGGAGAGGAGAGGAGAGGAGAGGAGAGGAGAGGAGAGGAGAGGAGAGGAGAGGAGAGGAGAGGAGAGGAGAGGAGAGGAGAGGAGAGGAGAGGAGAGGAGAGGAGAGGAGAGGAGAGGAGAGGAGAGGAGAGGAGAGGAGAGGAGAGGAGAGGAGAGGAGAGGAGAGGAGAGGAGAGGAGAGGAGAGGAGAGGAGAGGAGAGGAGAGGAGAGGAGTCGGTGACAGTAGTATTTAAGGACTGATTTCAGTCTTTGGGAGCCACAGTCGTGAAACCTTCTAGTACACTGGGTTAACAGCATTTAAATTAAGTGGAGCATCAAATACTTGGTTGTAGAAGTTGGTGCATCACTTCACTGGACCAGGTAACAGTACAAGATCAGACTTAAAAGGGAATCAGATTCATTAGGTTGTTTCATGCAGAAGCCCTAATACTTTTCTTTCTTTTAAACATCTCAGTGCAATATATTCTTGTTACAATGTATTAACTGATGTCCAGATTTCTCAGCTATCATTATGCAGTTAGAACCTTCTGACCAACATAAAGAATGAGAAGATATGCAGTGACATGATTCCTAGTAACTCTAAGGAGCTACAGCTGGAAATTATAGGAACACATTTACCATTTGTGCTGTTCTATAGGCTTGTGCCATGTTGAAGGAGGGAAGCTTCAGTGCTTGTTGCTATTTTGATCCCTCTGATGTTTGTTCCAGCTTTGACACTGCTGCAATGGAGTTTCCAGTCCTAAGTCTCTTTTCAACACATTTACTGTCCATGTGGAGAACCTAAGTCTGTCCTTTGAAGTCTCAGGCTGAACTTCTGGTTGTGCTGGGTCATATGTGCTGGGTACGCCCCTTACGCCACAAACAGGAATCTTGTCTTAGAAATGGTTTTAGTCGGCTCTGTTAGTCTTAGAAGGAGTATATGCAATAAAAGCAACCATTATCACAGCCCAATGCCATTTGCTTAGTGTTTTTATGAGGGAACATCAGTTAATACAGAGAAAAAAACTGAAGCAAAGTAGTTTTGAGCTTGTTTCTTAGTAGCCATTTATCACTTTCCTAATGACTTTGAAGACTGCAAAAGCACTTTGCAAGGAAAAGAAGATTTAATTTATTTCATATCATTAATCTGGTTGATTTATTGTTACACTGAATTGATGAAATACAGCTCCCCATTGATGGTAATACTAAGTGCATCTCATCCACACAAAACATAATGCCTGGGAATTAGTGGAGAGCATAGGGTAGTGCCACTTACTGAGGTGCAGAGTTGATCTGCCCAGGAAGATTGTATTTGAAGTATTTGAAGTGTTAATCATACCTCTAACAATTTTTGTAAGCTTCCTACAGTGGATATATTTACATGGAAAGACTGTGAAGAGACATGTCCTTGTAGGACGGCAACCATAAGCTATGTTACACTGTAAGGCAATCACAAGGATGAACAGAATGCATTTTTGGTACCTGCCAGCCTGAGTGCAGACTGTGGTGAAATACAGAAATATTTGCATTTGAAGTACCAGTACTCATGGTGAAGGATGATGAATAGCAGTTGTCTGCCAAATGGCTGGTCGCTGAGACTGAATTAAACAGACAGTTGTAAAGAGCTTGCTTTGTCATCTCTCTTCATATAGTGCTCAGATATACCGTTGGGGCAGCAATACATGAGCCTAGTGAAAATGAGAACTGCCTAATCTCAGGAGCTGCTTCTCTGAGAAAGGAACTTAGGAATGTAGACCTCTTATTTCAGAATACCTATTCTTTTCCTTAGCTTGCCTGGTTTTAGCTTGGAAAGGAGCACCAGTAGTTAATCTCATGTAGCCAGTGAAGGCTAGACAGAGCTCATAAGAGTAAAGAGTGCTTAAATCTAATATATTCCCTATTTCTCAGAATTTTTAAGGCATGAAAGAAGTGCTGACTTCAAAAAGTTTGTCTGATTTTCTATTTTTATCTTGCTTTATAGGAGAAAGACCATAACAGGAGTGCTTCTTAAGATGTGACACCATACTGCAAATCTGAACACTTAAGTTTGCTGTGTGGTCTTGCTTTTAAGGATGATGTTTCATGTTCTGACAGCACCAGTGACTGTACAAAAAACACCAGTGATTAATTTCAGGATGGTTGAACGCACTGTCTGAGCCTCACACCTTATTTTGGAAATAGAACAGCATTATTACATTGCACAAACACTTAGGTCTATACTCAAGACATACATGTATATGTAACAATACAGAACATTACATATATCTCATAGGGAGTAAAATGAATGGCTCTGTTAAACTAATCTTAATAAAATATTCATCTACGTCGAGCCTTTCTGTAATACTTTCCTTTCTAATTTTGTTCTTTATTATACGGGGTTTTTTTTTTTCATTTCTTAGTAACATTTATAGTTTCACAAGATGAAATAGTCACTTTTTGACCAGTACATGCTTTTCAGCTCACATAAATCAACACAGCTGCATCAAAGTGCATAGGGTGATGTTGATTTATGCCATCTGAGGGTCTGGCATAGTACTTCCAGTAATGATCTGGTAATGTATGATAAGCATGCTTTGCTTGCTTTGAGGGAAGACTTGTATTAGCAGTATACCTTGCTAAAGCTAATTTCTTCAGTTCATTACTTTTGTCAGTTTTATCCAGGTATAACTCAAGTAATTCCTGATTAATGACAATGCCAAAAGAGGATTTTTTTTTCCATTTCTGAAGCTAATATGTCTATATGTCTAAATATGACACTAGCTAAAAATCAAAATGCTCTCTACAGTGGTAGTAAGCTACAAGGTGACCTCTATTTCCAAATATGAACAAAGAAAAATATACCTAAAAAGATTTTCCAGAATGCTGCGTATTTTTTTATTACTCCCCCCACTACCCAGCACCCATCCACCCCCATCTCCCCACAAGACAACATTATGTGATACCAAATGGGGGAGGCAGTGACCACCAAGTTGCTAGTGGTGGTTGAACAGGGCTTCCAGTATTACCTGTGTGGAAATGTCTGCCCTATAGCAATATTGGAAAGGTATTTCTGTTCAGTGGGGTGATGGTTTTGACAGTGGAAGAGTGAGGCAATTAGCAAGTCTAGTTTTCAGGAAAGCTGGGGTTCAATCCAAGCCTTTTTTACACCATTGGAAAGATTCCTGTTCTTTTGTTGGGCTCTGGATCTCACTAATACCTTCGTTTTAGAGTGAGAAAGCAAACCACCTGTTGACAGCGTCATTTGTTTCTTCCCAGACAAGCCCTGACTTTTTTTTCCTCCTCAGTTTTGTGTAAGAAGTTTTCTCATGCTTACAAGATGTGTCTTTGGATGTCTGAGATAACTTTCTGATTTGGTTAACCACTTCGTTGCTTGCCTCATCTGATCTTTATCTGCCAAGATGTACAAACATGTACAGCATGTTTCCTGACACAATGCAACAGACGTTTTGTTTGGTTTTTGTTGGGCTTTTTTTTCCCCTTAAGTAATAAATGCTTTGCTTCCACACATTACATCATTGTGTAGATCATTCACTAGGAAATTTTTGTTTGTTTGATACCAACCATGGTAAAGCAGTTGTCATCAGACCATTGCTGTGTATAGCCAGAGGAAAAGGATACAACTGCTCATTTCTGTGATCTCTTTTAGCCGGGGAGGAAATGGCTAAATGTTGTCAAAGTATGTGTTGTAAGATTAAAATGAAAAGAAGTCATGATTTAAAGAGAGTGGGGAGTGTTCTTTGCTTTTATTGTGCATCTGGATCACAGGTTTGCCCGAGAGATGGGTGTAAGGGGTTCCCAGACTCACTCTAAATATGCTTGGGTATCTTTGAATTTATGTGTTTTCTTGTCACCTTTTTGTTTTAAACAAGCTTTCTGTCTTCCTTCTCCCTCTGTTACATAAAGAAAGCAGAAGCAGATGGTGACATCTGTTACTGACTTTCACAAGAAATCCCTACAATCCCTGCTGTAACAGCTGCCATTCTGCATCTCCTATAGAAAGATGTTGCCAACATCTGACAGATTTCCCTGTCTCATTTCTTTTGCTGCGGAGACTAATTGCTAGTCTCCTTACACACTTTCTGATCAAGGAGAGCTTGGTCAACCTAGTACCACTGGAAGTACTAAGAGCTTTTGCTAATGCTTTTTTTATAAGTTTAGGCCTGTGAAAGACATAAGTGTGTGAAATTTTCAGTGCAGACCTATGTCTCTTTAATGTAATAGAAAATTTCCTGATCCACCGATATATCTGAATAGCAAAAAATCAGCACAGCATTGCTTGTGTCTTGCTGACTCCTTGCTGGATGAGAAGAATGTAGACTGGCTACTGTCATCAGGGTTCATCTGCCTAGCATATTGAAAACTTCATGGCAAGATACCATGGCCAATGTAAAAGGAGTAACTCACACAGTTGTGTGCTATAGAGCAGCCAAAATCATTTCATGCTTTTTAGTTTGCATGTTTCAACAGAGAAAGCATGCAGTGTCCTGAAGACATGCATTCTTACTGGCTTTTTCTCCCTGCTGTGAGACTGATCCTGCAAAGTGATCTGTGCAGGTGTTTTCTTATCTACACATGTAGTCAAGCATTGGTGGAGCTAAATGTGGATGTTAGGGTCTACCTGTACAAACGGATTTGCAGTAAAATTTAATGTAATAATAGAGAAATGCCAGTTAATACCTCTACTATTTTACCTAAATAAATGTGTTTTGCCCTTGAAAAAGTTCTGATGTTACGGAATAAGTGAATTCAGTTAATTCTGCTGATGCTGAACCTGATGCTGTCTAATTAGTACTGATCAGAAAACATCATAGTATTTAGAAATTTTTGTCTAATTTTTTTATTGCTAGTAAGTCATCTTATACTTCTATAGTCACGTTCCTAGTACTAGCCAATACTGATACATGAAGGCAGTGCAATCACACCAAAATGTAAGTGGGCTTCCCTCTGTAAGACAGTGCTTAAAAGCAATACCAGACTTCTTAAGTAAGAACTGAAGGCTGAGAGCATTTGTGCATGCCTTTAGCTTTGGACGTCCAGATAGCCCAGGTCAGTGCCATGGAACTTGTCACATATAGGAATAAAACGATCAGGTACATGAACTGAATCAAGTTATAAAAAGATATTTTTCTCAAGTGAGTCACCGGTGAAGGAAGATACTGTGTTGAAAAGTCTTGTTACTGAAATCTTCATGATTCAGTCTTTGCAACAATAGTTTGTGGAAATCCTTACCATCTCCTTTTTTTTTTTTTCTTTTCAGTCTCAAAGTAGCTCTAATTCTATACTTTTCTGACTTACTTTTTTTGGGTATATCACTAGTTTATCTAAGTAATTATGGATATAGCTTGTACAAAAACTAAGTAATTTCTTGCCTGTGGGTTTAGATTTTTGGAACAGCTGCATTTGCAACCCGTATCTCTCCTTGAGCAAATTATTACCTTATCAGATGCATCTTTTTGTCATTAAATCTTGTGCTTTCTTGTGGCTTATACTGTGTTGAGAAAAAAAAGTGAAGTCCTGTTTTTGCTGTTTTCCATGATTGATTTCAACTTCTTTTTAATCTCAAAAAAAAGCAGAGCATCCACACAGTTTATAAAACGACAATACTCCTAAATTTGAAAGCCTTAGAATATAATTCTCAACATTTCTCAGGTTATATTTTCAGGTACCAGTGTTAGTTTCTAAAACAAAGAGTTTGCAGATTTTTTTTTCCTTTAATGAACTATCAGCCCAAACCTTTGAAATAAAATGTTATGGAAGCAGTGGGAAATGGAGTGGTCATAGAATGTATCTCACCATAAGTGTTCTTATGGCTTTGTTAATGCACGAACTTGTAGTAAGATTTTTTGAAATAATGTGTTTTAGCTGCCTTTCCCCTGTGTTTTTTCCCCTTTGTTACACTGATTTATCACTGGGCAAAACACAATGGAAAATGTGACCATTCCTCTTTTTTGCGTATGTATAAATGAGAACATAAGGTGAAATACAGGCAAGAATTGGGAGTTTTACATCTTGCAGCTTAAATTGAATGTGGAGTTTGCTGAAGGCCAGAAAAACAGAACCACAATAGTGGTTTCACCCAGAACTCTGTTCAACCCAATTCTTCCATTGCTGTTGATGTACATTAGGGGAGAGTATAGGGGATAGTATAGATATAAAGTGATCATCTCAGACCCCAGTAGCTTATGGGTAAGAGACCACGCATGAAAGATGTACTCAAGTCCACTGCTCCCCCAGGCCAAGGCTCTGTTAGAATTCAGCCCAAGCTGCCGCATGTGAGATACTTCCTGAAAGAAACTGTTTTAGCTGGGGACCACTTCATTTGAACGCATGGTGTACCTAGAGTACTGATGTACCTAGAGTCTAGGACAAGAGAGCACACTGCAAGATACAGTTTCCCCAGATGTGGAGACTATTTATTACAGTCAACCACTTCTGTGTTTCCTGGTTTTGTCACTTGAGCTGTTTTTATTTGCAATCGCATCTACAAGATTATTTTGTTCAGTTGTGATTCACTAAGATTTCCTCCTGCATTTTAGAGTGGATATTAGGAAAAATTTCTTTACTGAAAGTGTGTTGAAACATTTGAACAGGCTGCTCAGGGAAGTGGTGAAGTCATCATCCCTGGAGGTATTAAAAAAATGTGTAGACGTGGCACTTCAGGACATGGTTTAGTAGGCATGGTGGTGTTGGGCTGACAGTTGAACTTGATGATTTTCAAGGTCTTTTCTAATCTTAATGATTCTATGAATCTATGATTCTATGAATTTTACCTCAGATTTAAATAATGCCATTGTCTTTCTGAAATAGTCAGAGACAAGGAAAAAAAGAGTAAATTCACATCATTATTGCAAGACATATACTGCATAAATGAATCTGTCTTACACTGTTGTTATTCTAGAAGTAATGAATGTTTAGTATTTTATTCATTGTTATTGTACTAATTATTTCCTAAACTTCTGAAGATTTGTGTCTTACTATGATTGTTCACAAGAATTCTCTTAAATATATATATTTCTTGTGTGATGTACTAGTGTAATTCTGCTCTGTCTGTTTCCTAGTATGTAACCCAGCATCAGTGGTGGCAGTGTTCCCCTGGGACTATGAAGTAACAACCATTAGAAATTGCTTACAGCTCATCTTCAGAGCACTGGGTATCACTGCAGAGCTGTTGCTAAATACATGAGACTCCATAGGCCTTATTGCACAACCTTCAAATCTTGTGCATCATCTATCAGATGCAGGAATTTGAAAGTAGCTTCATGCACACAGCTCGTATGGTTACAGTGACTGCCACACTTACCAGGCCCATGTTAGTATCTGAAACATTTTCTCAGCAGCATGCATCCTGTTTTCCTTAAAATAGCTCACCCAAAGTTTCATTGTTCTCTCTCATTAGAACTCTACTTTGTCATGCATAATTTAAAAAATTATTTTAAAAGTAGATCTACTGAAAGGGCACATTGTTCTGAGAAAGCTATTTGAAATTAGCCCAGTCTCCCATTTAAGATATACAAAACTGAGCAATAGAGACTCTAATTCACAATAAGACAATTACACTATTAGTGATTAAAAAACGCTGTGGGAGGAAATGTCAACTGATTATTCCTCAATAAATTCTTCAGGATTCGTTAAACCAAATCGATGAGAAATTAAATATAATCAGATATCAGCTCTGATAAGATTTATCATGTAGTGGGTTTTTATAGAAGTGTCATAGGAGTGTAAGCTGCTTTATTCGAGGTCAAAGAGAAAGTTAGTGTGTTTGGTCAGAGCTTGATTTGATCTTGGGAACAATATTATTTCCTTCCCTAATTACACTGTCTTTACTTAAAATTGCCAGAAAGGTGCATTTAAAAATATGAAGCAAAACCACACAGATAAACATTGCATGGGTAGGTAGGTTCGTTTCAGACCATTATGTGCGTGAAAGCTTTATTTTTATAAACATAACTGATGTCACTTTGAAATAGCTGAAAATCTTGACAGCAGGACAGACTGCTGATTTGTGTCAATCTAGTTTATCTAACTGCAAGCATTTTTTAAGCAGATTTCAACCTCTGTTACAAGGATTTATAGCAGTATATACTGTCATTTATTTGTGTTTCCCACATTGGTGATGGGTGCACACTTTGCCAACCATGTTGAACTATTTCTTTTTCAAGGATTTGCCTTTCATAAGCACATAAAATTTAATTATATGTTCTACTTAATTATCAGGCGCCAATTGGCAAATGAAAGCTATATCCAAAAGCATGATTATTCTCGAACACTGTACAAGTATTTATTGTAATTAAACCTGACACCACATGCTATTTTTGGTGTTGCAATATCAGTTGCATATTTCGATCTATATTGTATCTCACCCCTGTAGAATGATAGCTGTTAAAAAAAAGGATTTTGGGTTATAGTTAGCAGTTCTCCCATGAAACCCTTGAGTGTTGCTCTTTGGTATGGGAAAAAAATTAAAACCAAGCAAAAAACGAGGATACAATATCATGGTTTTTCTGTGGTCTCTTAGATTTTACCTAGGAAATGTGAGTTTGAGAACTACTGCCATAGAAATGGTGCAGGAAGGCTGATAGATTTTTATTTTTGATAGCAAGAGCTTGGTTTTGTGACATTAAATGTGAATAGATTTACAAGTAGTAAAATAGTTGTCCAGCAAAGCAACTCAGACATCCAGTTTAGACCCTTTTTTCTTTCCTCATTTCTATTAAAACCTTACATTAAGACATTTATTTAATGCATCAGCAGGTGGGTTGTGAATATTTGCCAAGAACTTTAAAATAAGATCCTATAGTAATTCCAAGTCAGACAGTGTGAATCTGGAAAATTAAGAGCTCATTTTAGATGTGAAACATATCTAGATGAGAAAAACATCAGTAACACACAAGCATTTCACTTTGCATTTCTTTTGAAAAAAATTTGAAACAGTTGCTTTTAAGTTATAAATATTCTTTGTGCTTTCTTGCTGACACCATTCTCTTCTCAGCCCCAACTCATGCCTATATTCTGAGTCAGTGATAGGCATGTGTGCATCTATTGGGGATACTTGAGTTGCCTGATATGTTATGCACTCTCACATACACTGAGTTTCTGTTTACTCCAGAATGTAAAAAAAAAAAACCCAACAAGATCTTTTGTTACCATTATCACACTCTTCAAGATAAATGGAGACATTGTGTGCCTTCAAAGATCAGGAAAAATCCTTAAAATTCCCATCTTTTATATAAATCTTGAAAATTGAGTGAACTGAAAATTATACCTGCTCTTAACTACTTTTTTGGTTTGGGATGATAGCAGCACTATACTTTGCTTTTAGGATTTATGCTACAATCCCATTGAATCTTGAGTAAAGCCAATCCTGTGACAATACCATGCATTTGAGTTTGCAAATTCTCCTTTTTGCCATACTGTTTCCTTGCATAAATATTGCATAAAACTGATACTGAAAATCAGGCTTAATATTAACGTGTGTTTTTCATGTGACTTCCTTTTCTCAAATCCTTGCTTTGATTTTTAATATCCTCTAGGTCTGTTGTAGGGTAGGTAGGAGATGGGAAATCAGATAGACTGTTGCTAGTGATGTGATTTGCTATCATGGTCTGTTGATGTAGTCATTCAAGTATCATGGACAATTGTCTGCCCTCTGTAAGGTCTGAAACTAGGCAGTGTTTGCGCTTTTCCATTTCTGAGTATCAGAATGGTGTACCACTGTGTGTCCTGGGCGATAACCTGTCCAGATACACTGCAATGTCCAGGCAGTGATTTGAATCATCTGTCTTGTAGTGAAACTGATGTGTGCTTGTCATAAACCTGGGCTAGAATATCCATGGGTCTCCCATACATTTGTTGTGTCCTCATAGAAATGCTGGTGTTTTTACATTTAGGAGAGTGTAACTATATTCAGCTCAGCATGGTCTAACGTCACGGCCCTTGCTGTGTTCTAGTTCATGGTTCCTATTTTCAGTCCTCAAAGTGTTAAATACTCTGTATTCTAAGGCAGTATAGGTGTTCTCATAGTCTCAAGTCCATTTCTTTAAATCATATGCAATGGACACCAGCTAGCTTGCATTTTGTTTGCATCTTCAGGTAGAGGTGCTACTGTAAATGAGTCCTGTAACTAGTAAAGTGATCATGTAGTACAAATAATAGGCATTTTTTTAAAAGCTATTTTAGTTTCACATTCACAAATAAAAATATAGCACATATCTGATTCTTTTTTTTTTAGCATATTTAATAGTTCCATTTAATATTTAAGAAAAACAGAGTAGCATTGGTGTAACAGGAACTCAGGCTGGGAACTAGTCAAATGCTACCTTTGCTGCCTGTTTCTGAAAGCGCTGGCGTTACTAAAGAACCGGCAACAGCTTTTGTTGTACTGGTGAATCCAAGATGTATTGCCAAAATAGTGTCAGAAAACTAACCGATACTTGTATCTCATAATGATGCTTTTCTTAAAAAAAGTATCATAATCTTAAACTGTACTTAAAGGGAAAATAAGCTCTTTATTTTGAAATCATGCAATGAAGAAATTCTGGGTTTTAGTTCATTAGTGTGCAGCTGTTATTGCACAACTTTGGTCTACTTGCAAGTAAGTTAAGTGTCTCCGGTCGGTTTGGTTCTATGGGTTCCTTGTGGGGTTTGGTGATGTGGTGATATCATCTGGTTTGCAGTCACATTTATAGACCATGATAACCAGCCATCAATACCCATGAAGAACCCCACAGAGTCATCAGGGAATGTTAATTCATTGATTTTTTCCAGAAGTGTGCATGTGTCTGAGTATGTGGATGATGCTTAAAAATGGCTGCCTGTACAGTCTGATGAAGGAATTAGTATGTTCAGTAAAATTCACTGTAAAAGCAGAATAAAATAAAATTTCCCAAATTATTATGTACATGAAAGTAAATTCAAACTTAATATTGTTTCGGCTGGTTAAAATCACATAGTTTAATATTTAATATGAAATGCTTGGTATTGAATAAAAAAATCTGAAAGCTTTGATACTTTTTAAAATATACTTTTTCTCTAGAGTACTTAAGAGGGGAAAATCAGAACATTAATCCTCAATAGATTAAGCAAAATGCCTCTTATTATTCTGTAGTCTGTCTGGAATGAAATGTTTCTGTCTTTTATTACACAGAGTATTATAGCTGTGATCCTACAAATGCTTATATCATGATGCTTAAACACTCTGATTCTATTGATTTTTAAATGATAGTTCTTACTGATAAGTGAATAATAGCTCAGTCGCCATGATCAGATTTTCAAACTAGCTGTTTGATGACAAGAACATTCAGATTTTTCAAAGCATTGTTAGGCTTATGTATTGAAAAGGTGAGCACTTTACAGAAGAAGGCTTTCAAGACAGAAGCATAGTGTTAATAATTTTAAGAGGACCTGATAATTCCCTACTTTTAAAAGCAGAACTAGTCAGCTTTGCAATTACGTAGGTGACAGCTACCTGGAAATGTTTGCTTAGCCTCATTTCCATTTTGCTCTAAAATAACATTTGTGGTAAAACCTCCTGAGTTTAATATAATTAATTTAAAAATGAAAGGAAAATTGTGTTTCCTGTAGTAAAAGACCATGGGCTTGTGATACTTGAGGAATAGCAATAACTAAAAAAAAAAAAAATCCAAGTAAAACAGCATGCAGGACGAATAAATACAATAAATAATAAATTAGTACAGATGTGATTTTTCTTTGACTCTGACTCAAGTCAGTTCAGTTTGATCAGGTCAATATTTATCTGCCTTGGTCTTCCTGAATCAGTTCAAGATGAAAAATACCAAATTTTGAAATGTAAAATTATGTGCTAAGGGAACTTCCTCTGGGAAAATTATCTGTTAATTATTCTGATCCAGTAATCCAGTACTTTCTTCTTGGCTTAGTTCTGGATTAGGTTCAGCAAAGCCTTTGGATCAGGTAACAGTTTTGGCTCAGTTCCCACTTTAGAAAAAAAAAAAAAAATAAGCAGCAGTTAATAAAATTTTCAGTTTGGTTTAACCCTAAGGAAAAATGCAAACAGCTTTTTGATAATTTGGTTCTGCTTAGTTCCATTGTGCATGTCACTCTGCTTGGGTAACCTGCTTTATTTGATTGTAGTGCACCCGTGGGTGACGTGCACTGTACAGTGCTGCAGTGTTTGACTAACATGTAGTGCCAAGGAATATGTTGGTTCAAGGAGAAAGATTTTACTGGGATTAAAATAAATCATGGAAATAATCCATATCGATTTGATATTAGGCTGACATAGCTTGGAGAGTGCTTGTGTTTGTGTCTTGCTCCACATGACCTTTGAAAATGTACAGGAAATGTGGGTATTAAAAGAAAAATGGGAATAGGGATGATATAGATTCTGCATCTTGAACCTGCATTTTTATAACCTTATCATATAAAATGGGTAAAGAGAGTACTTTGTCATGAATAAAATACTGTTTACTGAATTTCATTGGAATTCTTGAAAATAAGAATTTTGCTTCATTTTAGTAAGCCAATATGCCTATAGTGCTGCCGACTTTTAAATTTGTCAGCAAATATTTTTGTCATGTTTGTTTATTATTTCTGTATAATTACTCATAGCTTGATTTTTTATTATTTTTTCTTTTTCAGCAGCTTGTTTAGGGTTTTCTTCTTAATTGGCAGATGAGGTGTTATGGGTCATGAGTTGTTTCCTTTGCAACCTCTTCTGGGCTCTGCAGAAATATGACTAAGAAGTACTTTTTTCTGACACCAAAGGGTTAAGGTTTTAAAGAGTTTGTGTCATTTTATCCATGTAAAATTGCGGATGATATTGATTGGTGTTAAATGATGTGTCACAGTTCAGCTTCATTAGGCATTTACACCATTGTGACAGTCAGTGGCTCAAGAGGTGACATTGCAGAGTTTATACAGTTCTCTTTTCCAGAACAGGGCTGTGACTGCTGCGTGGGCAAATGAAGAACAAAAAGCAGAGTGGACAGAATTATGCCACAGGGACTGCAAAAGGGCATGATGGCCTCTTGTGTTTGAAATCTCTTTTTGAAACTGTGCTCAAAGATACCGCTCCTGCATATAAATTCACTTCCCTGTCCTTTGGGCTCGGTTCTACCTGTTCCTGACACTCTGGGCTTTAGTACTTCTGTTCCTGAGGAAGAAAGCCTCTGCATCTCTAGGAGGCTTGGAGAAAACATCACAAGATTAATTATCCTTTGTTCATTGTTCCTTTAGGTTTCTTCCATAGGAGAACAGGTTGATTCTACTGTTATTTGGCCATCATGGAACATCAGGCAACTCTGCAACTGCTTAAATTTGGATTGGAATAGCTGCAGAAAGAGATGAGAACTCTCTTTCAGATGAAGTAACACTCATGTTCAAGAAAATCAGAAATAAGCTGATTTTTTTTTAGTAGATATGTCTTGTATCACAACAATTGCCCAAGTGTTTACTCATAGGCGCAAAATACTTAGTGTCTCCTTAATCTCCAGTTATTTTTGCCCTCTCATCTTGACCTCTCTTGAAGTGTTTTACAAACAATTTAAACAATAAATGAAGTATTAGAAACAGTTATTACAGAGCAGGCAAAGTTATTTGCTTTGCTTGAGTGAAGGGATATAATTTATAAAGGGCTGATTACACTCATCTGTTTTCTGGGTAGCCTGTAAGTTTACTTTACCATGGCAAGGCAGAATAACAGAGAAATTGTGTCATGGGAGCCAAGTAACATATTGTAGTGGTAGGAAATCTAATTGCCCTGTTTTACAGCCATTTGTCTTATCCATTGTTTCTGTCAAATGATCATTTCAATCCAAAGCATTTAAAGGGATTTTCTTCCTTTGCAGTAATGAGAACAACAGAGACTTTTATGCTACAGGACATTCCTACTAGGACTTTCTTCCTCTAATATGGCTACTTGCCAGTCCTTGTCATTATTAAAAGTTGCTTCATTTAGTACATTTTATGAAGTGGCTCTGCCTGGCTTCGTGGCTGTCACTGAGGTTATGAGTCAAGATAGGAAAGTAGGAGTGGGGAGCTCTGATTCAGTGGAGCTTAACAGCTTAACAGAGAGGCAGTTTAAACTGAGAATGTTAATGGGTAACTTTTTACTGCAAACACACTCTTTTCAAGTAATGTATTCATATCAAAAGGAAAATACTGTAGAAAGTATGTTTAATCTCTTTGCCTTACTGATTTTACATGATGCTTGTGCCTTACCTTTTTTTTACAAAGCTCTACTAGCAGAACTCCCTTGCAAGCCACAAGGGTTAGCTGAGTGCAGAACCTACAACAAGAGGTTGAGGTCGAGGTTATTTGACTGCAGTACTCAGGGGGAAGAGCCATTTCTAGGAATAAATTGCTTTAAGGATTTCATGAGCTCCCTCTATAAGTCTTCAGGTCATTACCGCCTCTGCTGTGCACTTCTGTCAAGCAGGGATGAAATGAGATGTAAGCATCCTGGAATCATCAAAACAATGGTGTCTGTTGGCTCCAACACAGCTCTTATGTGGCTTTTTCAGTTTCTTTTCCGATCTCCCTGTGAGGCAGACAGAGTGGAGGCAGGAGAGCAGCAGGGAAGAAGAAAGGATGACAGCAACTGTCTATTTTATGTCAGAGGACAATTTTGTAGTGTCCCTTTGCAATTAAAAGAGCATTTGTCAACTGTGACATCTGCCAACCATAGTTCTGCAGCCCCTGGAGAAACTTATCTTACAGAAGTACCTTTGTTTTTCCAAGCAGATATGAGAAAAAGCAATGTCATTTCCAAGATCCGTATTTGAGTGAAGAAATAGGGCAGGTTGTTGTTGTAGACACATATACAATTACATCTTCATTTCTAGTACTTCTGGCATGAGCTGGGAGGATGAAGAATATATGTTAATCACAGGCAGTTAGTGTCAGTGTGATACGATTCAAAATCCTACAGTAGCTCTGTATTCTAGAATAATTTTCTTGCGGGTCTAACACCTTTAGAAAACATCTCTTAGCAGCTCCAAGACATTTCTGAAATATTTTTTACCTTTTTCAGTCATCGTTTTGAAATAGTAAGTTCTGTGGGTAAGCATTTGGCATTTGCTCACTGAAAGGGTTGGGGCCCTCATTCAGAAGAGTGTGGTCAGAGGAAATCACAGTTTGAGAGCTGATTCTTTGCCTGCTGCATCTGGAGCCTATGAGGGGTGCTCTGGGGAACAAATACAGGTTTGGCTTAGGCTGAAGGGAAGTCCCCTGTCATGAGATGACATATGAAGATTATGCATATAAGTACCAAATGCTCATACTCCCATACGGTGCAGCATTTCACAGCCAGGAGATAATGAGACTGTAGCTGTTTTAAAATAATAGCTATATTTTTTTCTCTGTTTATTGGACTGTTAGGTCACTTTTGTTTATTCCTGCCTCCATTCATCCTCCAGGTCTGTGTGTCCTGTAAATCAGATATGATATTTTCTGCCAGACACCACTTGGACCTGGAACATTGGGCACTGTAAACTTTCTTTTAAAACTCTCATGAATAAGTGCCAAAAGGTGGTAGCTACAGTAACCCCAACAAATGCACATTATGAATGGTCCTCTTTTTTAAGCCTAGAATTCCTTTAAACATGCCTGTTGGGTTTTGAGTACCTGCAGTTAAATGGTGTTGCTTTTGGCAGGGCTTGGTGAGCAAATGAGGCATAATCTCTCTGATCTCAGTAGTCTGGTCAGCCAGCCATGACATTCTCAGTGTCTTTTCTTTCTACACCCTGTCTGAACAGAGCCATAGCACAGGCAGCTCTCAGTGGGGTTGCCAAAGATTACCATGTGCAGTGAAGCAGCAGATGGCAAGACAGTGGAAAATATGCATTCCCAGTCCCTGGGTTCACGTGGGGTTCAGGGTTAAATTTCAGAGATTTCTTTCTCTGCCCCTCGAGCCCCTCGATAAACTGCCCTTTAAGAGATAAACTCTTCATTGTGCATTGGGAAACTATTTAAAATTCAGGTTTGCCCAGGTTTGGAACTAGGTTCTAGATTGCAGCAGGAAATTGAAGGATTCTGGGGCCACAGCAGTTACATTTCTCTCACCTTCTGAAGACACTAATGTAGGCATAAGAAAAGAGATAAATATGAATACATGCTGAAAACTATGAAAGGAGGAGGAAAAGAAACATTGCAAACTTGATTAGTTCAGAAATTGTGTAATGAGTGAATGAAGGATGCCTCCACAAACTTAATTCAAACTTGTGCCTATGTGTTCTGATACAAAGCCTTTGTTTGCACTTTTGGTTTTTCCCCCCACAGGCACAAAGTGGAGAGTTCTTACCTGAACAACTAGATATTCAGATATTTCTTGCAAAGAGCAAGAAAGGAGGTCTTTGACAGCAGATTTACTCTGTGCCACTTTCCTGGCCACTCTTCAAGCCTTGCACTGAAAATCCCGGGGCACTGAAGTAGCCGGGGTACTTCTCTCATTGTGTCACAAATATTAAGATAATTAACTTTCTCAGATTTCTGTAAAACATTGGCATTTTATGCCCGTTTTTCGTATGAGAAAGTTAGGCATGGGGAAAAAAATGAAGTCTGCGTTGATTGATTGATTGGTTGATATTCAGAATAAAACTCCCAGCTGTTTGCATCTAAGGGCTTGGTAGTCGAGCATATAGAGGATTATGCAGCAATGACTAAATGTAAACCTTTATTTAGGAGACTTTTTAAGCACCATTTCAGAATTTGCAGCATAAACCAGGCTTTTATTCATTTTGCATAACAGCATTACTCAGGCTGAACTCTGAATCAGTCACTTATTTTTCTGCAATTCTTCTTTACTTAGCTTCAGACTCCATAGGACCCTTCACTAAGCAGTATGCTCTGCTCTCAGAGCAAGTCTATTCTCTGCAGAGTGGATAAGCCTATTGGGAAAAAATAAATTATAATATGTAATTAATCTAGAGGTTTTTTGTGAGACTGTATCATTGTGTGTTCAAAAACAACGCTAGCAAACATAATCCTAACTTTTAGTGCTAGAATACACAGCTTCTTCCTGGCCGTGTACAGAGTGTATGTATGTGCATGTTTTTCTGAGAGCATGCACAGCTACCTATGGGGATATTAAAATTATGTGAAAGGTCCTACTAAAAATACAAAGCCAGGAAATTCAGAATTGGGCTAACTTTGTGTCCTGGTTTCACCCCATTGTACTCAAGTATTGCAGGCATCTCTGAACAGCAGGTGATCTGACTGCCTCTTCTGTTCCTAGCGGAAATGTAAACTAACTTAAATGGGAAATATCACAAAAACAGGATAACAATGAATTTCAGAAGTCCAGAAAAAAAAGAAGTGTTCTTAAAAATACTGATATTAAAATGGTAATGAGCATGACAAGTTGAACTCTGGTAAATGGGCATTTTACTTAGTTGCTCTGGGTTTTGCCCTTTAATAACTTTACAAATGTTTTGTCTCACGTTTTCTTATGTAAAATTTTTGTTGCAATTGGAGGTATTAATGATGGAATGTTTAAGTTTGGATTCTTCTTTGTAAACTTAAGTAATCTGACCAGTGAAATTACACCTATTTATCCTGCCAGAAAACTGAGTTCTCTGGTTTTATAGCTTCATATTGATTTTTATTTAGTTTATTAATTACACTAGAGAAATACTATTCCCACATGGAAAGAATGCTGGATTTTTGTTCAGTTTCAGTGACAACATTAGAAAAAGGGAGTATTCATTGAAATTAATGTGCATTTCAAAAAGCTGCTATAATTTTTCTATTTTCCTCTGTTCAAATTATTTTCTTAGTAATTAAAAGTGTCTGTTTCTTTGCCTCTGAACCTTTTTCTTTTGAGAGTGAAAATCAGTAACGTGCCCAGGGTTTGTCCCAAAGGGGGGTTATTCTCAGCAATGGCTTTTATGCAACATCCTGACGTATCTTTTCTGCCTGTGGGAGAGCTGCCACTCTGCCTGGTGGTGTTTCCAGTTCAGGGTTTGGGTGTGGAAGCTGTAGCACCCTTGCTTAACTTCAATGTCTCCTGAGAGAGATCATGGTCTGCTCTGAAATAAGAACATAACTTTTTATGGGAAGTTTAAGCAACTGGCAGTAACTCCAGCTAGGTGAAATAATGTTTTTATTGGCTCTCTGAATACAGGAGGTCAATATGGCTAGGCCAAACATGCCCAAGTCTTTCAGGAGAAGAAGAGAAATGCTGTCTTTGCTGATTTGCAGTCTTACTAGCGTATTATTAGCTTATCCTTGCCTTTCCCTCCTATTTTCTTTTTAAACTATTAGGATTTGGGATTTGCTTTAGGGTTGCACAGGGGTCAGGGGGAAAGAGAGGAGTGTGTCTTCCTGCCCCATAGTTACTTTGAAGCTTGTTTCAAGGTGGTTGTTGTTAAAAAGCTGCATTTGAGGTGTTCTGCTTTGGTTTTAACCAAGATAATGACTTCCACTGTTGTCCTGTTCTGTCGTCAGCAGCACCACTTCTCCCTCTGAAGCAGCAGATCGTGGGGAATGAGAACAGCTGAGGCAGGCAGAATGGACAGATTTATTTTTTGTTACTCTTCTGTCAGAGCCATGTGTTTACTTGATTAGTCTGCTGTGAGTCTGAAGGTGTATCTGTAGCTGGAACAATTCATCCCCATACTGGTAATTACAGACCATCACAACTGATGGTTCGTACATTGAACTGTTGGCATCATCACTGGTGTTGGAGATGTACTTTTCACTACATCCTAGCTGAGAATCTGGTTATTGATAACACAGAACATGGAAGGAAATGCAGTGCCTTGCATTTTATGTGCAGCGTTCAAGTACTTGGAAAAATTGTGTCCTCCATATTTGAAGCAGCTGAGATTTCTTTTTCTTCTTTCCTCCAGCTCTCACTAGTCCCCATCTTGTTACTTGTTGCCCATGGCTCATTCCTGCTCCCTGGAAATCTAGTTAAACTGCTTTTCACGACTCGCTCTTGGTGGCTTCAGGACTCTTGAGGCAAAGGGAAGTTAATGAACATTGAAACTCATTTACCAAATGATGTGTTAAGAGCCTAAAGGGTGCCTTGCGGACTACCCTTGTTGCAAAGTGAACCAGAAGAAGGTCCTAAGAGAAAAGCAGTTAAGCAGCAAAGATCAAAAGGGAGGTACGTGGATTTAGGAGCATCTTGAGTTATACTGTATAAGTGGCAAATCCGTCTAGGATTGCTTATTAGTTTGCGTGGGAGGCAAAGTTTCATATAAGTTATTTGGCTGTAGCTAGACCATTTTTCTCTCCAAGAAAATAGATCAGCACTGACTCAGCAAAGTTGCATGCCACTGTAATTCGTTTTAAGGCTAGCTTTTATTACGCTCTTTTACTTTCAGTAGACTTAAAGTTCTTTTTACCCCTGACTTGATGTGAAATGGCACATTTTATACTCAGAATTTTGTACATTAAAAGTTAGCAGTAGTGTGTGTGCACCGAAAGTCAAGGAAAACCCATGCAAAACTTGGATTGTAATATGACCCACCACAATCTGATGTCCTAGCCACCTGGAGAGGCTGAAAGACCAAGCAGACTTAGTCTCACAGAGTTCATAAGGTCCAAGAAACTGTATTAGTCAGTCATGTGTCACCAGGTAAGATTAAAAGCCTTGCCTGCTTCATCTCAAGGGAGTGCTAGGGTAAAGGCTGAATGTCTCAGCTTGAACCATCAAACAGCACCTTTTTTGATGTGCTACTGGTTGCTGAGAGGATGGAGGAGGGGAAAGACAGGGAGGAAAGGGTAGGGGTGTTAGATTTAAGGGCACAGATGTCTGAACTTTGATAACCATTTAACAAAATAGGTTAAAATCCAATTTCTGTGCAAGTTACCTTAGACTGCATGATAATTCCATTTTGTATAAGCGCTGGATTTTCCTTTTGGTTGCATACATTTCTAGCTATTGTAGCACCAGTTCAGCAAAACATGTACTTAAGTCC